>BQNB010026330.1:0-58725 GCA_026074375.1 Tanacetum coccineum | reverse complement strand
TGAAGTAACACGCCCCGGATCCTTATTCCGCTGCGACCCATTTTGGGGGTGTTACATGAAGTCTTGCTTGTTTATTTTATTTGGCTTTAGTAGTCGGAAGTTTTGGTTTAAGTTTGGATTTTGGACCCCTGTGAGGGCATTTAGATAATTGTAAGAGATTGTGGATTTGATCGTGATTTGAGACATCACTCGAGGTTGTTCGAGATTGATGGTCTTCATAGCACTTAAAGTTTATGCATTTTAGTTTTCTCTATATTGTATCTTGTGTTATGATTGATCATTATATTGCATTTCTGAGTTTCCGCCATTGTTGGGGTGTGACAGAAAAGATTAAAACATACTGATGTTTATCTGTCCCACGAAAATTGCAATATAGACTACAAGTAATGTTTGGCTAATAACAATATCTCTAACAAACTTCTATAATGACACCAATCTAGATTGAAATAACAAGAAAATATCATATACCATAAGGGAATGGTACATGTTCAAAGTTCCTTTTTCGACAAAGATCATAACGCTAGTTTGGAGTAGTATTTTTCTCATATGCCTAATCATAACAACATATAACCTCTTGCAATTAATGAATATACTCCCTCCGTCCCAAAATAATAGTCCAGTTTGACTTTTCAGAGTCAAACTGGTTAAACTTTAACTTTAAATATCTTTTTTGGTTATATAATAATTGATGAAAATTATACCAATAAAAATATCCTTAAAACTCAATTCATTTATATATTTTGCATAAAGCATTATATAACGCACACAAAAATAGGCAAGGTCAAAGTTGAACCAGTTTGACTCTGAAAAGTCAAACTGGACTATTATTTTAGGACGGAGGTAGCAAATCATATGTATTTGAGAAGGGATTGCCACAAAGGTTTCTAAAAAAACACTAAGTTATCGAATACCTCCCACCCCCAAAAAACTTGCAGCATTTGCGTGAGTGTATCGTTTAACAAAACTTTTGACTATTGGCCAAATATTGGATCTTCTTTCACCCTCATTTCGTATAATCTCTTTAATGCCATCTGGAAGGTGGTTATGCAGCCTCAATTCCCATGTAGCGATGTTTCCTTATCTATTCTGACGGGTTTCTTGTAGAGTATCCTTCCCTCCTTTGAGTTACCTGTACTGTGTTGGTTAGAATTGCATCATTATTACACATGATAATGAATGTCCATGGCCTAAAAAATGCACATGAAATTTCCCACTATTGTGTCAACGATAAGGATATTTAAGTGAATAAGTCCGCCTTACTTTGCATGCGATGTAAAAAAGTAATTCTCAAAAGTAGTAAAGTTGGTTTTTGTTAACAGACAAGTAATTACTTATGTATGGCAATGGTATAGATGCACATATGAGTATAACTTTTTTGTCCCATTGAGGTTTTTACATATGAGTATACTTTTTTGTCCCATTGAGGTTTTTATAAATATAACATATCTTTTAATTATTATAGTTTGTGATCATGCTTTGTCTTTTTTTTGATATCATATAATGATTGTTGCAATTGTCTAATCCATTTATTTATGTTTATCTTAAGTACAGTAGTTTAAGATTTTCATTGATTGCAGAGATGATTAATGGATTGCGTTTGATATGCGAAACATGTGGCCCTACGGAGGCTGAGTGCGATGGAGGCATCTATTACTTCCAGTGTTGTGGCGCTCAAGCTTATTACATCGTGCAGACTGCTGTAAATAATGACGAAAACATTTTTACCCAATATAATGTATGTAGCTTTGTTAAAAGGCGCCTACTTGCTGTTAAAACCGAACAACTCTCTCAATCCCAAACCTATATGTTGTAATTATGAAATATCTAATATTAGCCTTCAAAAGATGAAAATATGACATGGTTGATGTTTTGACTTTTGAGGACCATTTGTTTTTGTTTACACGATCAACAAAGTGAAACATTGATACCTCCTAAAAAACTTGAACTCACAACTTAAGGATGCACATAACCATATATGGATTTAGACTTGCATAAACAAGAATGCAATACCTCAATTGTCATGGTATTACCAGACATTACGAACATACGTTTTCCGTTAACTCAACTTAAAATTCAAATTATTTTATAGCCACCTACCTACCCATTACGCGTCACCTTTCAAATACATGCACCAACATAATTACACACCCCAACGCAACAACACATTACGCACTCAACAACTACATACAACCTGTGTGCAACGCACGGGTCTGAATGTCTCGTGTTGGTTTGAAGATAAGTAATCCATTTATTAATCATTCAAATATGTCTATGTGTTTGATGATTAATTGTTTTTCTTTTCTTTTTGTTAACATGTTAGGCTAAATTTATATGTGTTTGCTTATAATTGCATGAAACTTAGTTGTGAACTCTAATTTGTTGCTTTTTATTAGTGGTGTGCACGTTAGGCATTAGAAAACTAGCTATAAGATATTACATTAGCATAGACGTCTAGTGAAACATAATTAGCAATAGATGAAACCCTCAAATTTGGGAAGATAACTAATTAAGTATTTAATGCGCGTGGTTTAACTATTGGGTGGGAAGAGCGTTTTCAGAAGCTACTTGCTTAGGTGATCACGTAGATGTGTTTCTAACCAATTCGCAATTGAATAAGGGGAATACTTACACATTACACTAACGAGGGTGACAGGGCAACGAGTTAGAGTAATCAAACTAGGGAGTAGTGCATGATAAAGTGAGCACGTTTGTTTACCTATACGAGTTCTCACCACTTTTACTTTTATGCATAATTAGATTAGTTTAGTTTAGCTTAAAATCACATCTCTTAACATATTGAATTTACTTGCTTTCTAAAAAACATAAAAAATATAAAAAATACTATTCTCTCAACCTTTAGATCTTAGTAACATACGATTCGAACCTACCTCGCTATTCCCCTAGAGAACGATCAATCCCCGAGTCTTGCCTATACTATACTACAACGATTAGGTACTCTGCATAGGAGGATTGTAAAACTTATGCGTTTACAATTATCCACATCAAGGATCGGTGAGCGTTTAAATTTTTAGTGTGTCGGGAATCGGTCCTGAGGTTTTTATTGCTGTATGCTTCATTAATGTATGGTATTTCAGTTTTTTTTAGTTTAATGTATGGTTTTTTTTGTTTCTTTTTTTAGTTTATTTTGTATTAGTGAATTTTTTTAGGGTTTTTGGCTTTTAATAGCCACGTACTTTCTCAAATGTACCCATATGGTACGTGTACTAAATTTATTGCCCATATCATACCCGAACTTTGCATTTCGTGTCAATATGGTACGTAAACTGAATTTTTCACCTGTTTAACAGGCTAAACGCTTACGTGGCATCCTAACACGTACCATATGGGTACATGTGAGAAAGTACGTGGCTATTTAAAGCCCAAAACCCCCATTTTAATTTTCACTTAATTTAAAAAGTAACCGGTTTTACAAGTAGCCGGTAATAAATGTACCATATTGACACGAAATGTAAAGTTCATGTACCATATGGATAATAAATTTAGTACACGTACCATATGGGTACATTTGGAAAAGTACGTGGCTATTTAAAGCCAAAAACCCATTTTTTTCACATGTGTTTGTGTTTGTTTAAGTTTTGTCATAAGTACCGTGCGCATGTTTACTCGCCCTTTCTTTGCTAACTATAGCAATAGGAAGATGGCAGGCACTGAAAGCATCAAGATATGATAATCGAACATCATTTATTTTCTAAAATTAGGCACAGGTTCTAATATTACGTGCAATATAATCATATATAGATGCTTCGCGGTAACGCGCGGATTACAAAAAATAAAAGTCTATTACATTAAGGGAGTAAAAAAATAATTTATGTACCAAATTGGTACATTTTAAAAAGTTACTGCCAAAAACCCTTTAAAAAATATAAAGAAAAACTTATCCAAATTAATGTAAAAAAAATATAAAATGATACTAGTAGTGGATTTTTGTCCCCTTTGTTCCAAACGCCACTAAAATAATTCCATTCCTTGATTTTCTAGGGTTCCTCTTCACAAATCCAATACAATCAAATAAAAAGCCAACGGTTAAAATTAGGGTTCTATTATATATCCCCATGTTTAAATAAACATCCACAAACCCTAACCCTAATTTAAACCTAAATTATATAAATTAATGGATACAACAACAGCTTCTTCGATTTTAGATGATCTGAATACGCTTTCTTCTGCATCGTTACCGTCACAGATTCATCAAAAGTATGATTCTTTTTTTATGATTTAGTTTTAAATGATCCGAATTGTGGTAATTTGTGTGTTATATACTGTTTTAGTAATTAGTAATGTGAAATTGAGCGCGTGATCAGTTTGAGCGGCGTGTTTCGGTTTATTTTTGCGATTTTATCGGTTTGTTTGTTTGTTATTATGTTGAATTGTGTTGTTACGGCATCGAATTATATCGATTTTAGATGTGTATTTTATTATTATGTGTTATGTATAATGTGTGTGCTCGGTTTGTGTTGCGTGTTTTAGTTGAAGGTTTTGAGTGTTGTGTTTGGTTATTTGATGGCTAGCGCAACTTTTTGCTTATAGTGAATGCGCTCGAAATGAGTTATATGTTGATGATTTGCTTAAAGTTTGATGCTTACTAAGGATGCCTATGCCGCGTGTTATTAAGTTTTGGAATTATGTTAATTAGACTGCCTTAGACCTTAGTAACGTCGATCAGAATGCGTTTCTGATGATTTATTGGCTGTTGGTTGAAGGTTTTGAATGTTGTGAGGTGTAATGGTGAAGGAAAATGAGAATAATTTAGTTCTAGTTAGGGTATGTTTGGCGCAATGGGCTGGGGCTGAGGCTTATATTATAAGCCGAAAGCTAAAGTTTATATTTTTATAAAGTTTGATGATTTGCTTAAATTCACATATATTTTTAGCTTTTACGTGATAATCCGTTATATTTTGAAAGTTATTTACGTAATTTGACTAGCTATAAGCCCCCGTAAGCCCCTTTCTATGGTCTTGGGCTTATGGAGGCTTATGACTTATAAAAACATTCATAAGCCTCTGTGACAAACGAGACTTATTTTATAAGCCGACTTATTTTAAAAGCTCAAGCCCAATAAGCCCCTAAAATCCCCTAACCAAATATAGCCTTATTGGTGACTAGCGTAGCTTTTTCTTATATTTTGGTGGTGAACGCGTTTGATGCCTGGTTATCTCATGGGTGATTATTTTTTTAGTGATAAGAATGTGTTTCATTTGCTGGCAAGAAGAGAGATAGCTCCGAGAAATACAAAGTGCTTGCCGAAAAGGCACTGGGCAGAAGGTTGTAACCGGAAGCATCCATCGTCTTCTAAACGTGAAAGTGAAAGAGTGAGGAACACAAGACGTGAACTTCTTTCATGGTATTGCTGTTTTTTTAATGATATTTCGATGCTATTGAAGAGAAACTGAAGTTAGGCAATGCTGTTTTACGATTTACGTGGTTGTATGGTTACAGGGTGGAGGCTGAGTCCTTGCGGTGTCTAACAGCCAAATATTGTCCATTGGTGCCTTCTCCGAGGTCAACAATTGCTGCAGCGTTTAGTACAGATGGGAAAATTCTTGCTTCTACTCAGTATGCTGTCAATATTTTTTGTTTTGGTGTTAGCGTTTTTTCTTGTTATTGAAATAATTCGATTTTTGGTTGGCAGTGGTGACCATACAGTCAAAATAATCAATTGCCAAACTGGAAAGTGTGAAAAGGTGCTGAGTGGTCATCGAAGAACTCCTTGGGTGGTAAGATATGATCTTTCTGTAGTAGATCATTTGAAAACCGTGGCAGACTTATTCGAACCACTTGCTCTTAATTTTGCTTGACCAATCTTTATAGTAAAGAGATGATTGACATGCCTGATTATTTGCCTAAAGAAGATATGCCTTAAGTCCAACCTATTTGGCATTTTCTATTATTAATAAACAAAGGGCCCCTTTACTCACAAATTAATAGATAAATGCTACATAGGTTTAGGCAGACTATTAGGCATGCCAATCATTGACTTTCAATCAGTGTCTTCTTTGAGCTACTCAAATATTATTACGCCTCTTGTTATTGAAGTGCATGTGATCTATTTTATAGGTGTGCTAATTGTACATTTGCAGGTTAGGTTCCACCCATTGCATCCAGAAATACTTGCGAGTGGAAGCTTGGATCATGAAGTTCGATTATGGAATGCCAATACCTCAGAATGCATAGGGTCTCGTGATTTTTGTATCTACTAAGCACCTTCTTTCTTTTTTACTTATAGGATAGAATATATTGTGTTAATTTCTAACTGAAGGAGCAAGCAGAATATATGCAAGCATTGTCATTTGCTTTGATTATTAGTATCTCAGTTATGCTTGAAAAAAAACTCTATAAATATACATATGTACATACTCTTATATCTGCATGTTTGCTTTACACAGATCGCCCTATTGCATCTATTGCATTCCATGCTGAAGGAGAACTTCTTGCGGTTGCTGCAGGCCACAAGGTGTTTATATCTCTACTTACTGTTCTCTTATGTTTTCTACTCTTTCACTTTGTCTAAACACTCATTCTTTGGAAAGTTATGCCTGATCTAGACTTGCTATTGTGATGATTGATGATTCATAGTTTATTGACATCCGCTTTCTATTTCCAGCTATATTTATGGCATTACAATAACAGAGGAGAGAATTCCGCACCTGCTATTGTATTGAGGACAAGGCGTTCTCTTCGTGCTGTGCACTTCCATCCACATTCTGCTCCATTTTTGTTAACTGCCGAGGTAAGATTCTTTTGACTAAAGGTGGTGCAATGGTTTGGTTGAGTGTGGAGTAAAAGTGGGTCTGAGTCAAGGTCATGTTTAGTATGGGTTGTTGAGTTGGCCCCTACCATGTATTTGTCCAGTTAATTTATCTTTAATAAATAAGTATAATTAAAAATTTAATTACATAAAAACTATATTATTCTTATAATTGTAATTCAATTATTTGAAAAAGCGGTGTAGGAGGTTGTATGCCTGTAAATGCACTTTGGGCAACTCTCAACCAGTTCAAACCACGTGGCTCGCTTTCTTTTTAGCTAATTTTTTTATTATCACCCATCTGAGACACAATAAAGATAAAGGCAATCCAAAGCGACCCGCTTACAATTAAACAATTCAAAGTTATCACTTCTACTTTGACAGCTTTACGGCTATTTGAGATAACTATGCACTAATTGTTTTACGGATTTGCAGGTCAATGATCTTGACTCGGAGTCTACAATGGCACCTGCAACATCTCTTGGCTATTTGCATTATCCCCCTCCTGCTGTATATATGGGAAACATGCATTCCATTGATCGTCTAAGTTTAGCTGCAGAGTTACCATTGATGCCTGTACCTCTCTTCTGTCCTCCTCCTTACCCAAATACCGATCCTAGGCCACAACTACAGATTGACAGTCAACCTGTTGATTCAGTCAATGGTCAAGTAGAATCTTCTGATCGACTTCAGGTTCTTGCAAACGCAACAGAACTGTATGAGCAGATGATGGCTTCTCCTGTTCCTCCGTCTACCACTCATGGTACACTTGTTGATAGTTCACCTAATCCAATGGATGTCACTGGAACTACTGTAGTACAACTTCCAGAAGAGTATGGACAAAATGGTGCTTCTAATATGGATACTTTTAATATCCCTGAACCGATGCGTAACGAGATGGGCCCGCCCACAGATGAGATTAGGCAAGAACTTTTCAGAGACCGAGCGAGTTGGGAGTTACCATTCATGCAAGGATGGTTGATGGGTCAAAGTCAAGCTGGCACTGCATCTAGTAATAGGGGGGAGGTTTTAACCACTTTGCCACATGAGTTAAGTGCCTTTAACAGGGAATTTCCAGAGGGTCCATTGGTTATGCCAGAAAGACCAGCTTTACTGGATCTTTCTTTGGTTGGTGCTTCGAGTTCTGCACCGCAATATAGTGAAAATGCCATGGTCAATGAGCCGAATGTAGGGGGTAATTCGTTCCCGATCTTTAGTCAAATACACTCTCAACTTTCTGCTTCATTGACTGCTAGTGCTGCTGCTGAGCTACCTTGCACTGTAAAGCTAAGAATATGGCCCCACGATTTGAAAAATCCATGTGCTACTCTCAAGCATGAACGATGCCGTCTAACAATACCGCATGCAGTACTTTGTAGGTAAGGCTTTAAGATCCGACTGAAGTTTAATGTTATGTGTGTTTGGGTCACTGAGAGCTTTATGGTTGTCTGTTTTACTGCATAGCATTCTCTTTTATATGCATTAGACTGGTTGCAAATTAACCCTGAGTTGGAACTAATTTTATTTTAATATAATCAAGTGGGAAATGTTTGAGCAAGAGTTCAAATGTTAAATGCAAAAGATAACTCCAAGCAATGGAGATGTATGCTCATCTTTTTTTTTTGACTACACGCCTTTAAAAGCAATCAGTTAACATGCATCGGTTAAAATCAGCTTCTTTTGTTTATAAACACGGTTGTTGCATAAGAACCTACTTTGGTTTGTTTTCAGTTTAAATTTATATTCACACCCTTAAACCTTCATATTTTCAAAAATTAGGATCAAGGCAAGTGAATGGACTATTTTTTTGTTTGTTTTGATCACACTTGCTTGCTCTCAAAATTTTTGGTACAGTGAAATGGGGGCGCATTTTTCACCTTGTGGGAGATATCTGGCTGCTTGTGTTGCGTGTGTACTTCCTCACTTTGAAGCTGATCCTGGGATACCAACCCATCTTCATTATGAGAGGGCTGGGACATCTCCAACAAGGCATCCAATCTCAGCTCATCAAGTGATGTATGAACTTCGGATTTATTCACTCGAAGAGGCAACGTAAAGCTTTAAATCTCTTGTGCATCCATGGTTTCGCCTTCATGGCTTTATGATGATTGATGATCAATATTTTTGTATCTTAATCTGAAAATTAATTTACTCATGCAGTTTCGGTTCGGTGCTTATTTCCAGGCCAATTAGAGCTGCTCATTGTTTAACATCTATTCAGGTGATTTTCCTTCTAAATAACTTTCATTGATCACTTGATTATAATATGACACTAAATAATCTTAGTGACAGGTGTTTGATAATTTGAATGATTAGTGCTGGGCAATCTAATTACTACTCATTTTAATAAAGTTATGGAGCTAAGACCTTGTATTGTATCACAGAGCCATAGATCCCCATTGTTTGTAGTTCGGAAGTCTAAATTTAGGCACAACTGTTGTTGATATATACTACTTAAATAGGTTTATATCATTATTTAAAAGGTACTAGTTAGATTGGAAATTAGATGTATTGCTGTTCATGACATTAGGTACACATATCAAACCAAGAAAAAAAATATGTAACCAGAACATGATAACTAAATCAAGCAAACATCAAAAGAAAGCTTAAAAAAAATTAATTGAAAACAAAATATACAGGGTAACACATGCTTCAAACAAAGCAGAAAATAAGAAATGGACACGAAGCAAAATGGAAAAAATAGTAATGGAGAGAAGGTAGACTTGAATGTGTTATAGTCATATCTTCCCTAGTTAAGAACTCATGTGCGATGAGTGATTGTTTGAATATTACTTATTTATATTATTTTTCTGCAGTTCTCACCCACTTCTGAGCACATATTGCTTGCTTATGGGCGGCGTCACACATCTCTTCTTAAAAGCATTGTCATCAATGGAGATACCTCCGTATCCATTTACACAGTTTTAGAGGTAAATTTATTGTTTTACTGGACATTCTCACTTTACAGTTCTACTCCAAGTCTCCAAGAGACCAAGATACACCACCGCTATGCTAGAACTAAGATATCAGTAACATTTTTGTCCTCTCTGGGTATAAGTTATAACACTCTGGCTTCGAAACGGTCAATTATTTCATGAAATGTTGTAATAGTATCTTCATGCCCTTTACTAAATTAAAAAATTTGATGAGAAGTTGTGTAGATCGGCATATAGCCCATGCCCATCTTTAAGTTGATTATAATTTATTCTCTTCGTATTTTCAGTTCTTTTATTATGTGTTTGGTGGTTTGGCCTCACTTGCAAGAAATTGAAAAGTTAGTTAAGGAGAACTTTAGACTTATGAATATGAACAAACTTTCTGCTTGAGCAAAAATTGATTGCTGGTAATATTTTAACATTAGAGACGAGCGTAGTCGTTTGTTTTGATGAAGCCTAGCTTCCACGAATAAAATTAGAGACGCGTAGTGACACGTTGGTTTTACATCTAGGGTAAACCATCATGAGAAAATAAGTAACATGTGGAGGATTAGGTTTCTGACATGTTATTTTTACATGTAGTTTATCGAAGTTTATGATATGTTTGAGATATAATAGGCTAATAGCTGTATAGTAGATTATTTGTTCTTATTTAGACAGCTAACAATATCCACTTCTTAAAGACCTCGCCAGGCATATTCTATTCAAAATGTTAGTTACTAGCTGATAATAAGTTGGGGTAACCATGGTTTCCGATCTATTGGCTGTAACTAATGACTAATCCATGGGGTTTGAACCCCACCGCCACATAAGAGTCAAACCAGGTAAAGCCCTCCCTATCCAAGAGGTTGGCGTGGCCACTTTAGGGTAGCAGGAGTTGAACTTGAGACCTCTCACATTTTACAATGATAGTCATAAGCCTTTTTGCCATTCGGCCACATGTTTTTGCCAATAGGCCACCCCTAAGTGGTTTAGCTGATAATTAGTTAATTACCCTTCTCATGTGATTATGATGAGTTGAAATAAAAATTGGTCTTCAGCTATATGATATCCTTATTTACACCTTTGAGATTGGTGTACAGGTGTATAGAGTTTCAGATATGGAACTTGTGAGTGTGCTTCCAAGCGCAGAAGATGAGGTCAATGTAGCTTCCTTTCACCCTCTTGCTGGAGGAGGTCTTGTTTATGGAACCAAGGTTAGTCCTTGGCCTCTTCTATATTCTGTTTAGGTCTACTAGAGGTGGCATTTTGACCCTTGTACCCGTGAATGGATTGATTTGCGTTATGTTTTATCTTGAACGTGTCAAACTGGTTAAACATAAATTTAGTTAAAATGGAGACATGTCAAATAGGTCGGAAGTTTCCTTAATTGTATTTGTACTGCCTACAATCTCCTAATATGTTTTTTTTATTTCTCCTTTTGAACAACATTTTCTCACACAAATCTTTTTGTTTGCAGGAAGGCAAACTTAGAATCCTTCAGTGTGATGGTGGTGCTCATGTGGTTAAAACTTCCAGACGTGATCACTTTTTTGAGGCACCAAGAGTGGAGATAGAACCGTAATGCAGGTTGTCTAGATACTTCCATGTATTCTCGATGACGAAGTCCTTAAGTTTTTAGTGATTCACATAGTATTTGTTTTTGCTGGTGTTTCTAGGGAACTCAGTTTTTTCATTAAATCATCACTCTCATGTTTTTGTAGAAATGATCCCCTTTTTCTGCTCAAACCAAAAAAGTCACACTAAAAGGAACCAATCAACGCATCGTTTAAAGTTGCTCTTCTGCTATTATTATTATTACTTTATTGTATCATCACTAAAAGCAAAGTCAGTACTCAGTAGTAACCACATATCAATTTCTTTTCGAACATGGCGGAAATGTGAACTAGTAATATAGTGACGTATTAAAGCGCACTCTACCATACATTTTAGATTGATGCCTAAGCATTATGCTACATGTATGAACAAAACAGTGCCAGCTATTTTGTTGTATTCATATAATATATGGAAATAACCTGATTACTTCTCATTCTTTCAACAAATTACCATTCTCATATTTTTTTCAGTCCTCTTTGTGGTTCTACCGTTAACCTGAAAAAATTGTACATGCGTACAGCAGTTTAAACTTTTTTTATTCTGCTGGTGCTAACAAGTTGAACCTCTCCTGGTGATGTAATCCTGTATTTGATTATGTTGCAGGTTCAGGCCTATACTATAGAATGTTGAATGCCCACGCTGATATTTCACATCTGAGGTTTGTACTTTATAAAACATTTTTTTTATCACAATTAAAGTCGGATACCTTTTTGAGAAGCTGTAGTTAGGCTGGCATCAACTCTCGCTCATATCGAATCCTTCTAACAATGGTGTCTATACAAATTTAAAGAAAGAAAAAAGAACAAATATTTATTTGTGATCTATAGATACTAGTCTATATTAAATGAATGAGTCATAATAGCATTTTTAGTAGATAAGGCGTTACTATTAGAATTGGGAGTGGGGATCAAGGAGCTATTCTAAATTTCTGAGTTTTCTTAGCTAGAGCTTTTTATAGATGAATGAGATATCACTTGAGAGCGACTTACCTTTTCTAAGTTAGTGACCGAGCCAACCGATCTTTCGAACTTCGAGCTGTTAGTTCTTTCATCGTTTTCACTCGATGATCGTAGCAGGGTCTAGATAGGACTTTTCTTAACCAACATATGACATTGCTTTTTATTACAAGTATTTCTAGAATCTAGTGACCTTTTATAATTGCAAGATTTTAAAAGCTGGCCCATAAGTCCTAGAATACGTAATTTATTTAGATTGACGCTAGTGGAAATGTTTACTGTTAATAAAACATCTTAAGTATTTGTACCTTTAATGAAAATAATATAAAGGAACACGGTGAGCCAACATCAGTGGTATTCTGTCATTGTGGCTAATTTGAAAATATGAAGTGTTTGGCTGAGTATTTAGTAGAACACCGGAAGTTAAGAAGTGGTTAACAATTAGTAAAACACCCAAAGTACCCCTTAATGGCATGTAAACAATATACCATACTAGTATTGGATTCAAAGTCGTACCATATAATAATGAACGGGGTTAAAAGGGAGCATCAGTGACATGGGACATCCCAAAATGGAAATTATTAGCAAGGTTTGGCGACTAAAGTGGTAATGCCAAAATGGAAGTTATTAGAAGTTCCTCATATCATCATGATACTTCATAGATAGCTTGAACCTTTTTTTACCACAGGAACCGGCACCTGATCTTTGAAGTTGATGCAGCCAAGCTGATATCGAGTGCGGCTCCGTTTGTTACCTTTAACTTCCTGCACTCCTCGTCTCGATCATTTGCTTTGTATCACCATGTAGTCATATACCAACTTGTTGTATAAACTGGTCATTCCAGTGGTGAATGGCTAATCAATGTATATCATGAACAATAGTTTGTTAACTTGTGCTATCATGGGGATGTATTACGTAGTAATATTTCTTGGTCCTGGTAAATGTCCTCATCAAAATTGAGATTCAGTCCCTAATTAAAGTTCACCCGGTGGTGAGTTGCAATTTTCAAAATGATCAAAGTGTTCCGTTTTCTTTTAATATATAATTATTGTTGATTGTATTGATATATTCTGTCTCAGTTAATGAGCGAGTTCGTTACTCCTTATACAGGAAAAGTTTCCCCCTTCTTGAAATAGAGATGATATCACTGATTTGCTCAAGATTCAGATTCTTGTGTTCTGATTTCAGACACTGGGTTGCATTTTCTTACATAGATGCCCTTGTGTTCATGTATGGGTTATTGGGTTGCTTTATGAAGTTGCATTCTTCTACATGGATATGTTTAAGAACTTTGAATCTTACAAAATTATATATATAATCATTTGAGATGTGTTGACTTACTGTTCATCGAAGCACTGTAGCTACAGTGCTACAGTGCTGGGCCAGAAAATTTAGCCCAAAAATTTGGGCCGGCCCAATTAGTTTTTTTTTTTTTAAATTGTTAGCACAAAATAGAGAGGAAAAAAATGTTACAAAAGTACCGACACATTCAGATAAAAAAATACCCGCGGTAACATTTCCGAATTGATTTAAACAGTGTCATTTTACACCATGAGAACAAAAAAATAAATTCGCAAAAAAAATATAAAATAATAAAAAAATAAAATTTTAACGCCACGCAACAACGCGTAAGACCATAAAAAAACTACTAAAACGCAACAACGCGCGAAAAATTAACGCACCGCAGTAACGTGCAGGAAAAAATAAACTTACACTATTAAACATAAAAAAAACGAGCGAAAAAAAAAAATTAAAATAAATATAACGCCGTGCAACAACGTGCGAAAAATTAACGCCCGCAGCAACGCGCGGATATCTTTGCTTGTTCCAATCAATGAACAACATTCAACTGGTTCATTAAATATGTTGTCGGCAAGAAGAATGAGTAGTTTCACAATCATTGATACATATAGCACCTTAGTTTGGCGGATCTGATTGTAATGTCTTCAGTTTTGAGCTTAAATACATAAAAGAATCCATGTTCCAGTCAATTAAAGTGCAAGCCAAGTAACAAAATGTGAGCGGTACTTGGCCAGCCGGTTTTTACAGTTCCGAGCAGTCGATTTACCAACCAACCTTTATGTACATAATTAGTCAATCCCAATGGCTATACTTTGGCGGTTCAATTATGATAAACTGTTTCAGGATATGTTCCTCTCCGCAATAACTACGAGATCAATTTTGCTATGAGATTTTACACGCAGTCAGACATAATAACCAACCTTTTACATGATCATGTAAAACCTCATAGCCAAATCCAAAGACTGACTCAACAACATCAAAAGTACCTTACACATTAGAAATGAGTATCCATACACGTCTTAGCACTTTCTTGAATTATGTAAAATTATGTATTAACGTTCAAACAGTAAGAAATGAACTTGGTTGGTCATCGATGTAGCTACTATGATTATATATATTTTTCTTCTTCGTTTTATTGCTACTTGACTGCCAAAAAATTCGCTATCCCAATACGTAATAATCGTACCAAAACAATAGCATGAAAACTTAAAACTTTCTCATCATCCGACAATAACTTAAGATCTCACGGAGGCTTCCAATTGATTTAATTATGTAGAAATTAAATGTGCTAGGAATCAATTATTTGATCCCTTGTGGAAAATTGGTATATGAATTTTAACGTATCCATACAATCGTACTTAAGTTTTCTGTCACTAAACAATAATTAGTGGCAAACTGAGACACTTTCAACACATATCCTTTTTTTTCTTTTTAAGGAGTTTCATTAGATTTGGTTTTATTTTCTTTATAGATAATGTAAATGTTAACAACGTTAACTTAAAATCTTGTACATAAAGATGAAAAGTTAAGTTAGCACACGGCTGCTTCCTTTAAACAAACACAAAAGTTTTTTTGTTACGAGATGAATAATGAAGTTTAAAAAAAGGTATAAGAATTCGTAGCAATGCATGTAATGGTATAAGAAGCCGTGGCAATGCATATAATGGTATTCATAATATCCGAAGACGCCCATTTATGAATCTAAAATGGTTTGCAACTATACACTGACGTACACTTTCACCTTCCCCTATGTGGGACAAGTTAAACACACCATAGGCATTCAAAAATGATCATGAACATTACGCACGATTATACATACAACTGTGTCTAATAAGTTTTCTGGGTCAATTCAATGCCCAATTATCCTTGTCTAGATTTAAACAAAAATTAGGCTAAGTATTGAGAACTCGCTGAGTGCAAAGCCTCAGCGAGCACCTCAGACGTATTCAAGTCAAAGACATCGTCAAAGAAGTCGAAGATTACTTGAAGACATACTCGTCAGCTGGGATGGATATCAGCTGGTATGTAGAAGGAATACGCTGAAGGTTTAAGGAGAGTCAGGGGTAGCAATACCGTGATGATCCTATTACCCTTTAAAGAAGAGGAAGCTGAACTTAGCTTCTCTGAGTGGAGTTTAGGCAGGATAAGTCAATAAAGCATTATGGCGGGACAAAGTGGTGTTTGACTTAAAGCCTGAACTAAAGTACGAGTTGGTGAAAGTTGTGAACAGTTGGCAGAACTGTTCACAAAAGTATGGACGTGCATTAAATGCAGTTGTACTTCCACCACAGGATTCTTGACACGTCCCAACTGGCCCCACTAATGATATAACCTCATATCACTATAAATAGAGAATGTTGTAGGAGTAAATGTTATCGCTTTTATTGTTGTTATTATTATAGGCGTTTACTCCTTTGTCGAACTTACACATTAGTCCGCTGGTCCTATCAGTTGGTCCACATAAGTTCGCTTGTAAACTTGATACTTTGTCAAGTTTACTTGTTCGAAGGGTAATCTTACATTGTCATTCAACTTGTGCGATCCATAGCACATTGCAATACTTTGATTATATCAATAAAGCATTACACAATTAAAAAGTTATTACTTGTGTTATTTACTATTGATAAGTGTTATATTTCCATATAGGCAACACATAGTTTATAAATCAATTAGTCATTACAGCATATTCTTGTTAGCTCAAAAGTCAAATCCAACGGACCTTGTGTTTGCAGACGAAGGCAGATTGTTTAACATCAGTATTACATCAGATTAGGCTTGGGAGCGGAGCGGTTCTTTCTTCAAATAAAAACCTTAACGTACAAAACTGAAAGAGGTGAATTGTATATGTCTATTAGAATGAATATCCCGTACATTATATAGGTTACATAAGAGTTATCTAGAAGCGGGCTTGAGCCCAAACTATATAAATACAATATATATAACAACTAACACTCCCTCGCAGTTTGATCAGGAGGACATCGGACGCTCAAGCTGGATCAAAACTCTTCAAATAAAGCACAAGGTAAACCCTTGGTGAAGATATCACAACAACCAAATCACGAACAAAATGAATATCAATCTCTATGTGCTTCGTTCGTTGATGTTGAACCGGATTAGAAGATTAATACAACATACACGTGTAGCGGAAAGCAATGGTGTATGTAGCTCACGTAATAAATTTCGCAACCAGCAGGTCTCAGCAACAACATTGGCAACACCACGATATTCTGCCTCAACACTAAAACGATCAAGCTTTGGTTGACGCTTAGAAGACCAAGAAAGCAAATTGTTCCTAAGAAATACACAATATCCTGATGTCGATCTGCGAGTAGTAAGACACTCAGCCCAATCAGCATCTGAATAAACAACCAAAGATGAAGAAAACAACTATAACCCATGATCTAATGTACCTCGAACATACCGCAAAATTCGCTAAAGAGCCGAAAAGTGAGGCTCCCGAGGATCATGCATATAAAGACAAACCTGCTACACTACATAATAAATATCAAGACGAGTAAAAGTAAGATACTGAAGAGAACCCGCAAGACTCTGATATAACATCGATTCGTGAAGAGAACCCGCAAGACTCTGATATAACATTGATTCGTGAAGTTAGAAAATAGAAAAGTTTGTTTGTTACGAGCTGAATAATTATGAAGTTTAAAAAGCGATGAACCGCATACCAAGAATTCATGGCAATGCATGTAATGGTATTCATGGCATACGCACCCATAACTGAGAAATATCAGGACGAGTGGACGAGTAAAATGCATGTAATGGTATTCATGGCATACGCACCCATAACTGAGAAATATCAGGACGAGTGGACGAGTAAAAGTAAGATATTGAAGAAAACCCGCAAGACTCTGATATGACATCGATTCGTGAAGTTAGAAAATAGAAAAGTTTGTTTGGTACGAGATAATTATGAAGTTTAAAAAGCGATGAACCGCATACCAAGAATTCAATGGCAATGCATGTAATGGTATTCATGGCATACACACCCATAACTGACAAATTTGAAATGGTTTGCAAATATATACTGACGTACACTTTCACCTTCCCCCTATGTGGGACAAGTTAAACACACCATAGGCATTCAAAAATGATCATGAACATTACACACAATTATACATACAAATACAAGTGTGTCTAGCAAGTTTGAACACATAGTTAAAAAAATCAAATTAGTCACTACAGCATAGAGGAAAATATCATATTCTTGTTCGCTCAAATGTTGAATCCAACGGACCTTTTGTTTGCAGACGAAGGCAGATTGTTTAAAATCAGTTTCACATCACATCAAACTTGGGAGCGGAGTGGTTCTTTCTTCAATGTAAAAGCCTTCAAGGCACGAAGCGACACCAAAAATGCAGTATTTTGGTTTCAATATTTTGAACTCGTGTTGGGGTTGAATCCACTCGTTCCTGTTACTAGGGGTCGGGTCGGGTGAAACGTGAAAGAATCTCAGCAGCTATATTCATTTTTCTTTTACGAAGTTTTGGACTCACTGAAAGATTGAACCGATCACAAACCAATTGAAGACTAAACAGTAAACATCTTAGGTGGATTACTGGTCCAAGTTAAACAAGTAGTTTCTTTTGTTTGTATGAATATACTTCACCAAATTCATGTCAGTTCCCATAAGAACAGAAATAGGCTGACTCCAAAAGTCAAAATGTATTTTTGTTAGTTACCAATATAGCATTCTTGATAGTGAATGTCAAAAGTATATCAACGCTTGGCTAATGCTTATATTACCCAAAGTCCCATAATGGCATTGAAAAGATATATACTGTAGTAGTATACTTGGATTCAAAGTTATACCATCAATTTTGTAAACATGGCATTAACAAATAGGTAAATTTAACTTTAGATTCTGGAAAAAAGGGAACAGAAATGACAGCATACACTCCAATTTGTGAGACACACTTGTATGTATAATTGTCCATATGTTCAGGATATTTCAAATATATAAAAGTCAATAACTTTCGGATTGAGTCATAAAAACAAAAGAAAATGTTATATATGGTGTGTTTTATTTTGTCCCACATAGGAGCAAGAAGAAAGTGAATATCGGTATATACTTGCAGAAAATTCATGTCATTATGAAACCAGCTTATGGACACATGTATTGGTTGCCATTTCTTGAAGTGAGTTTTTATTACTTTTTAACTCAAGATTAAGTTGAGTTTTTATTATTTTTTAACTTATTTTTTAGAGGAAATTAAATAAATGGCCGTATTTTAAAGGGTGTTTACGTAAAAGGATGTATTTAAACTGTATTTGAGATTTCGGTCATTTTTTTAACTCATGGATTAAGTTGAGTTTTTATTATTTTTTAACTTATTTTTAGAGGAAATTAAATAAATGGCCGTATTTTAGAGGGTGTTTACGTAAAAGGATGTATTCAAACCGTATTTGAGATTTCGGTCATTTTGGTGCGCAGTCAACACCTTTTGCGCACCAAAGTACACACTAACGCACCAAATTGAAAATAAATTGTGTTGGAGCACCATAATTAATTTCTAAACCAATAAGATGATGTAACGTCATATTTGGTGCGCAAAATATGTATATAGCGCACCAAAATTTAAATGTAATATACCAAGCAACTTTTGAGCACCATAATTAATTTCTAAACCAATGAAATGATGCCACGTCATATTTGGTGCGCAAAATATGTATATAGCGCACCGAATATTAATCAAATTTCGAATTTAACTTATAGTGAATTTTTTTGGGACATTTTGTATGGGTTGCAGGCCCTCTTTTCTTAAATGAACTGGTGAAAGTGAAAGTTTATATGAGTTAATTGGAAGTGAAAGTATGAGTCAATGAGTGTGTAGGTGAAAACATTTATTAGTATTTATGATATGGTGCTCAAATTATGTAAATAGCACATCAAGACGTACTTTGCGCATCAAGATGACCAGTTTAGTAAACATTCCAAATTTAAGTATGAAATGATAATGAGCTTATGTATTTGGAAGGTATTGGTAATTGATAGTATTTTTTAACTCATGGATTAAGTTGAGTTTTTATTATTTCTTAACTCAATGGATTAAGTATTATTTTTTTAACTTAAGTATTATTTTTTAACTCATGAATTGTTTTTATTATTTTTTAACTCAAATAATAATTTTTAACTCATGGATTAAGTTGAGTTTTTATTATTTTTTAACTCATGGATTCAGTTGAGTTTTTATTATTTCTTAACTCAATGGATTAAGTATTTTTTTTAACTTAAGTATTATTTTTTAACTCGTGGATTAACTTGAGTTTTTATTATTTTTTAACTCAATGGATTAAGTATGAGTTTTGCTAAACTTTGGGCATGATTTAATTTGTCTATAAAAGGAATGTTTTAATTAATTCAAGTGAAAATCATGTTTAAATATAGTAATTTATGATTTCATTTAATGTGTATTTAATGCATTTTTTGGTTAATTAAGAAGTTTTGTGTTTATTAAATACACCCTAAACTTTGCTCAGTGGGCATTGTTTAGCAAAACCCATTAAGTGTCATGTTTTAACTCATGGATTAAGTTTGAGGTTAGATGTTATTAAACATTCAATAACGATAATTTAGGCCGCTATCATTTCCTCAGTTAGTTCTTTGTCAATTATGGATCAAGTTTGAGGTTATATGTTATTTTTAAGTCATGGAGTTTTTTTAACTCTGGATTAAGTTTGAGGTTTTTAACTCATGGATTAAGTTGAGTTTTTATTATTTTTTAACTAAATGGATTAAGTATTTTTTAATTATTTTTTAACTTAAATATTATTTTTTAACTCATGTATTAAGGTGAGTTTTATTATTTTTTAACTCAATGGATTAAGTATATTTTTTAACTCATGGATTAAGTTTGAGGTTAGATGTTATTAAACATTCAATAACGATAATTTAGGCCGCTATCATTTCCTCAATTAGTTCTTTTTTTTGAATGGCGGATATTATTAAAAAAAAACTAGCAAGGAGCTAGAAATTATAAAGTTACAACATGAGGATTTTTAAGCCAATCTACCCAACTAAAAGAGTTCTTGCATCTATGCTTACACCAAAGAAAAGACCTAGCCACTACCTCGTCAAAAATTAACGCCTTCGAGGGACGGTCCCGACCAAATAAACTCTTGTTACGAAAACTCCAAAGGCACCACAACATAACATAGCAAACTCCTTCAAGCATTTTTTTATACTTAGACTGAATTCGAGAATTCGAAAGCCACTCTAACCATTCCTCGTAAGAAGAAACTTCCAAAACATTAACATCCCACCAGCAAGAAATCTTACGACAAATCTCTCTAGCTATATGACAAGTGAAGAAAATATGGCTAGTCGATTCCACTTCTTTATCACATATAGAGAATAAAATTGATTCAATATCCATACCTCATTTAGAAATATTCAATCTGGTAGGTAAGCTATCCAACCTTATTTTCCAGGCGAGAATATTAACTTTGAGGCACGACATTAATCCAACGAGTCTTAGAAGAAACCACAGGTAAATTCCTATCATCAAGCATCTTCCGAACGGATGCAACCGAAAATTCTCCAGATCCTTCTAAAGACCAAGACCACATGTCCTTCATGTCGATAAGGGAAACATCCTCCATATTCTTCAGGAGCTGCATAAATTGAAACTCTTCTAAACCACCTCTAGGAACTCTACGGAATGAGAATGACATATCACCGTGAGACATCTTATTAGCCACTATAACATATTTATCTGTCTCCTAGCTGTACATTCTAGGATAAATCGTTTTGAGATTGTTTTTGCCCCTCCACACATCCTCCCAAAAAACGTATATTCGCCATTACCCATCTTCTTGTGAATGAAACCTAGCAAATTTATTCCCTGGTTACGACATTTATTCACCTCACGAACAATATCCCATACGGACGGTTGCATGTTTTTAACTTGCCTACCCATTTTACCATCTTTGCCGTGAATTCCTTTAATCACCTTGGACCATAATGATGATTGTTGAGTACGGAAATGCCACACCCATTTAAACAAAAGAGCTCTATTTAACGCGAGAAAACTCGACACACCAAGACCACCGTTGTCTTTAGACGCCAAAACTTTATTCCATTTAACCCATATCTGCTTCTTACCATTGTACTCAACTCCATTAAAAAAAGTGGCATCTGATAGATTCCATTTTTTGAAGAACCTTTGAAGGAACTTTGAATAACGACATGTGATAAATAGGCATCGACCCTAGAACAGACTTGAGGAGCGTTAGTCTGCCCCCAATAGATAATGTCTTCATCTTCCATTTAGATAAGCGAGAAGTGAGCTTATTAATAATCTCATTCCAAGACTAAACACGAGACATTAAACAGCCCACTTTCAAACCTAAATAAGAGAAAGGGGCATTAAGAATCGCACAACCTATTTTCCTAGCAGCCTGGTCTACCTTATCATTAGACACCGAGATCCCTATGAGTTTGCTTTTATTCATATTTATACGTAAGCCCGATGCACGATAAAAACAATCCAACATGTAAAGAATAGTATCAATATTGGTGTCGCTCCAATGTCCCATAAAAACAGCGTCATCCGCGTAAAAGAGATGAGATAATTGAAGGGAAGATTTAAGATTAATACCTCTAAACATACCTGCATCCACCACTCTTTGAACGAGATATGAAGGCTTTCCATGATCAAAAGAAACAAGAAATGAGAAAGAGGATCACCTTGCTTAAGACCTCTATAAAACTGAAATTCGTTGGTTGGACTACCGTTAACAATAACCGAACCTTTAGAAGAGTAAAGGCAGCTACGAATTCAACCACACCACTTGTCACCGAAGCCAAATTTCTTTAAAACATCATCTAAGTAATCCTAACGAACCGAATCATAAGCCTTCTCAAAATCAACCTTAAAAATCATGGTTTGTTTCTTTTTCTTCTTGCACCATTGAAATAGCTCATTTAAAATGAACGGCCCATCTAAAATTTGCCGATCCGCAATAAAGGCTGATTGGACATCGCCCACAATATCTCCCAAAACAGCCACAATACGGTTTGCCAAAATCTTAGCTATAATCTTGTATAAACTACCGATTAGATTTATCGGTCGAAAATCTTTCACCATTTTAGCATCACTAGTTTTAGGGATTAATGCAATAAAGGAAGAGTTACCACCTCTAGGGAATTTCCCATAATTGAAGAAGTTTTAAACAACCTCCACCACTTCGTTTTCCAAGAGAGTCCAATATCGGCAAAAAAAACCAAAAGAAAAACCATCGGGACCTGGGTATTTATCAACCCCATAATCCCATACTGCCTTCTTAATTTCATCTTGGGTGATATTGATTTCCAAGTCAGTCTGCTGCTCGAAACTCAATATGTTTGGGAAATCTATATCGATATTTAGACGAGAATCCAAAGGTTTATCAAAACGACTAGCAAAATGAGAAAAAAACTCACTTTCACCAAATTAGGAGACTTGATCCAAACACCTTCTGCCAAGATACCTCAGATAGCAAGTTGATTTCTTTGTTTATTAAGGACTCCGTGATAATACTTTGAATTTTCGTCTCCTTCGATCGCCCATTTGATATTGGTTTTTTGTGCCATCTCCAACGAATCCAACTTGTCTAACTCCTGTAACGATTTAACGATGTCCGTATGTTTATTAATAATATCTAAATTTCGTTCCCCGTTATCTAACATGATATCAATTTTGGCAAGCTTTTCTTTTAGGCCCTGCTTATGGTTTTTAGTGGTATCTGTAACACCCCCAAATCTGGGTTGCAGCGGAATATTGAATATCCGAGGGTGTTACTTCATAGTTCAATAACACAAGATATGAGAATGAACATTAAACGTGTCATTTGAAAAAGATACATTGGATTAACAAAATACTTGTTTGTTACATAAGCCCAAGGCTTCAAATTGTTCAACAATATAAATAAAGATTCCGGTTTATAACATTTGTCCCCAAAATATAATAAGACCCTAAATCTTAAATGTTGACTCTTCAATTATTGACTTCCAATGTATCATCGCACCTCATGCCTTATTGACTTGAAAAACATGTTTAAAACGTCAACATAAAGTTGGTGAATTCATAGGTTTATGTAAATCAGTTGTAGGACCGCAAGATTTCCAAGTGTATGATTAAGCAACAGATGCAAACATCATAAAAGGTAATTACGTTTTCCTAAGCTCATGAAACTGAAGCTCGACATGTATGAATGCAAATAGATTGCCAATATTTGCCCGTGAATGATGTTCTAACCCGTAACATCCCAAATCTAACATGGTATACGTTCGTTCCCGATGATAGCTAATCACCCGAACGAGGATTGTCAATCCCAAATAGGTCTATTTATAACATTCGCGCTCACAATCCAGTAATTGACAGTTCATGATAATGGGCTCAGTGAGTTATCGCTACTTAAGCAAACACGTAATCATAGTATAAAATATACACTTGCGTCCAATTTGTAAAACAAAGCATGTTCTCACCCTAAGGATGTAAATAATTTAAATAATTATAAAACATGAGGCTATGAACTCACCTTAGTAAATAGTCCTCTGAAAATGATAATTATATCCGAGTATGAATCACCGTCAAATACCTAAGTAAATACGGCCAGTCTTAGTCTGCAAATTTAGGCTAAAGACTCAATGTATAAACTACAATATCTTGCTAGTTTATATATACTGTTATCACTTGTGTAGTGATGTACATGTTTAATGTATTTATATTCACTTGATGGCTCTTGGGAAGGTATACGGTTTCACACATTCTTGTATACGTATAAAAGTGATTAATAAATATCCGTATTTATTAAATCGTAGGTTAACTTGTATATTATCCGAATATAATTCGCCCGATATGTTAAGTGTTTATGAAATCACTTTTGTTTATAAAATACCCCTAGGTTTTCTATAATTACCAACCAGTCCCTCTGGTTTATAAAAATAGAGTATTTACACTTTAGACCCCTTAAGTTTTCACTTGTACATATTTAGTCCTTCAACTTTACAAAGTTACACTTTAGGTCCTTATATGTTTCTAATAGTCCCTAAAGTTTCAGAATGACCAAAAACAGTCCCTTAAGTTATCAAAACAGTGAGTTAATAGTTTTAAACCTTTAAGTTTCAAAATTGACACATTTAGTCCCTGAACTTGTAAAAATCACATTTTTAGTCCGAATAAAGTCTAATTAGGGACAATATGTTTCATTTGACTCCAATAAGCCACATAAGCTGTGCCAGCTTATAAATAAGCTCGGACGAGCTTATTTTGGCTTATTGAGCTTATTGGGCCCATTAAGGTCCATTAAGCTTTTTAATGGTCCAATCTAGTTTCCAAAGATACAAAAGCACTTGTTAAGCTTATTTAAGTTATAATTATTAGTTTGGCTTATTAATAAGCTCGGATGAGCTTATTTAGGCCTATTGGACTTGTCGGCCCAATAACCTTAACCGAAAGTAAATAAAAAGGTCCATTAGGGTTTTCTCATTGATTCCAACTTGTTTTCTTAGTTCAATAAGCTCATTAGGGTCTGTTTTAAGCTGTTTTAATCGCGTGGCTTATCCAATAAGCTATTAAGCTCGTTATTGGGCTTTTCGAGCCCGATATGAGCCAAAATGGTGACTTAAGTGTTTGGGCTTAATCCTTCAAGGTCCAATAACCTTTCTAAGGTCATCATAAGCCTCATAAGCTGTTTTAAGCTCACAAATAAGCTGCCAAGCTTATTCATGGCGTATGGGTTTTGTTCGTGGCTATTGGGCTTGAAAAGCCCAATAGGAGTTTAATTTGTGCAAGCTTGACTTCTTATAAGTTTAATAAGCCTCCTAGTTCAACCAATAAGCTCGGATGAGCTTAAAAATAAGCTACGGTCCACCGTTGGGCTGTTGGGCCCAACCCGTGAGCTCGTTTGGACTACGCAAGGCCCATTGTGGCCCGTTACCCTCTAGTAACACGTATGTTTTGAAAACGAATTGCCCTAGTAGCTATATGTCGTGTGTTTAACATTATATCCACGTTGCGTTTTACATGCAAGCGTTTGTTTATGTAGAGTATACGTTCCCAAGCCTTTTTGTCACATTTACAATGAAGGTTTACGTATAGATTTTATTATAAATTCGTGTACAAGGTATAATGTATACATCGAAGTCCATGTTTTCATAAAACAAAAGATTTAAAGTCATTGCTTGTTAATACTCCTATATGTTACGTGTCTCTTTGTGCATGTACACCACACAAGTCGTTATACGCACTAGTATTGCGTATAACTCGCATGTTTCTCATTTAACATGCGTGAACATGCATAATAAACTAGTTATAAGGTAAACACGCATAATATAAGTAACATATGGTTAAACCATGACTTACAAAAGGTCCTAATGCTTTGATTCAAGTGTGTGCGCGAAATGGAGATGACCCATGTATGATTTATACATCCAAGTGATTTACCAAGACTCCAAGGCTTAGTGTATACCCAATCCCTAGCTCGTGTAAACCCTTGTGTGTGTTATGGCTTCGTGTGAAACAAAGGGAAGGCGTTTGCTTGCGGTTTATGACCCGAACAAAGAGAGTGTATGTGTTTAAGTGTTTGTGTTTGTAAGAGTGTAAAATGGTAAAACATGACTGTGTATTTATAGACAAAGACCTAGTTACATGTTCCTAGTTCTATCCTTAACCAAAAATGAGCCCTAGGAGGTAGTTTTGGGATTTCTAGTTAAGCACACATGGTTTCTTGATAAACCACTAAGTACAGTTCTTAATTACTTGCATGATGTACAAGCTTTAGCTAGAGATTTAGAAATCTTATGGATTGTGTGATCTCTTGCTTAGCCGCGGGTATCAAGACCAAAAAAGGGATCCAAAGAGGTTTTTAACCATTGTGTAATAGATTAGAAGAGACAATTAGTACAAGGTTTAATTAACCTTAAGTTGTATATGTACTTTAAGGATACTAGGAAGATTTTTGGTGATTTGTGTGATGTTTGATGGTTAGCCGTGGTATCCAAGGGCAAAGGGGCAAGGAATGTTGTCATCCAATATATAATGTAGCTCGATTAAGAACATTAAGGACCAACATTAATTAAAGGAGAGTTGTACAAGTACTTAGCAATATCTTGGAAGATTTCTAGTTGTTTTTAATGCCCATATTCGGCCATAGTGGCCATTGTACACAAAATTGATTTAATCTTTGTGTTAAGGTTTTAAAAGTGGGTATTGGTTTGAGTCTAGGTAAGTCTAGGTATTTCTGAGGTGTGTCCAAATGTATTTTATTGCGAAACGTAAACCTTTTACGTGACCAATAAAAAAATAAACTACGCAAAGTTAATAATTATCTTGCTAATAATTATATAACACTTGGTTGATGTAAACCTTAATTTATTTGATGACCGTTTACATTAATGATTATTTCTAGTCTACGCGTTTTATCTTAAAAGTTAATTTAAAAGTAAACGCGTGTTGGACCAAAATAAATAGGGACGAATAATAAGAGTCGTAAAATGACCTGAAATTGAGAAATGTTACACCAATCATCCTAAAACTTTACATACTCTATAAGGCAAGTGGCGATATTTTCCACTTTGTACAATACTCTACATCGTTGATTTTTTTGACGTATCAACGAATAATCGATCCTTCGTGTAATTCCTTTGGTAGTTGCGAAACGATTATCTTCAAACTTTCTTTCCCTTTCTTTTTGTATTTTTCTCATTTTTTCGATTTTTTTTGAACTATACTTCAAATCTCTGTGTAGTTTCACCATCTTCACGATCATAATAATTTTGGATAATTCCTTCAGTAATTTCTTCGTTCTTAGGTTTCACCATTAATTGTGACGGCAGTAAAATCACATAAGTTTTGACTATAAATACACATTCCCATTTGCAATGTGTAAATTTCCAACCGCACCAAAGATAGAAGATGACACAAGACTCGAGAAATACAAACTTTACACTTTAAGCAACTAGCAACTGTAAATTAAACTTAATCTAACAGGGTAGGTTAAGGTGTAAGGGTGTAACGAAACAAACAGTTGGTGTAATTCCTAAAGGATTGGCTCTACGGGTTGTTCTAATGGATCATCACTCTAAAGATGAGAGTGGAAAAGGGTTTAAACGGGAGGTTAACTAACCGGTGTAGTTAGTTAATAAGCAACATGTAAAGGCGATTTGGGTGTAATCCTAAAATTTACCAATTTAAATAAGTTACTCCATCTAAATCCATAGTACTCATCACTGTGGTCTCGAGTGATATACCAAGCCAAGTTCTAAAGTCTACAACATCACCGACACACTCATATTTTGTGGAATTTAGGTAAGCATTTGGAAACGGATAGGCTAAATCCTCATAATATCTAACAAGGGTTGTTGTGTGCGGGTTATGTAACATGTAATTTCACAAAAGTATGCTTGATTTTTTTTTAAATTTGAGCATAATTTAAGCATTTTAGTGTGAAAAATAGGACAAGTAAACATTATAATTTCATCTCCCCACTTGAATTATACAACGTCCTCATTGTATATATAAATAATTAAATACGGGAATTTAAAAAGAATTAGAATGAGAAACTCCCCTGATAATGGGGGGCTCGTAAAGATTCTTCATGTTGCGTTTATTTGAGCAAGATTGTGTGCAGTAAAAAAGTGTCTGAAATCCATCCTAGTAAGAACAGAGCACACACATAGAATTCTAGAAAATTATGCATATCCATCTTCCAATCCACCACCTGTTCGTTGGATAAATTTCTTTCACACGAGGGGTCCCTGTAAAAAATATAAGAAAAACAGTGCAATTCCTACTTGGTTAAAAACCTACGGTTAATTTTTTTTTTATTTACAAACTAAACTAAACAAAATAACAGTCAGTCTGGTGGATACGGCGTAATTAAGGTTAAGTGAATACTACTATATTAGCCAGAATTGACAATAACGTTTTTAAAAGTGCAAGATAAAAATAAAAGAATGATAACGTCCAATAATCAATACCCATATGGTATCGGAGCGATAATTACGCCGTATTGATGGTCCTGGTAAGACAGACTCGATAAGACAAAATATATAACATTTTGGGTTGTCTCCCGATGAAGCACTTTTGTTTACATCAAACAACAAGTCTTTAAGGCTAGAGACTTTTCTTCAGACTTCTCATCATTCTCCCAACCAATGCATGCTAAAGTGTCGCAGTGTGAGCCATTCTTTCATTCTTAACCTCTATCGCATTTCGAATGTAATTGGGTCCATAGAATTCAAAACTCCTTTGTAGGAAAAACCTTAAAGCTTTTTTTTGGTATGCATGCGAGATTCCATTCATCTTTAATATCCACTTCATCACCTTTCACTTACCCTTCATGTAAATGGTGGGGATCCATTGTTGCATTGAATTGCTCATTAGTGTGGTTTTTAAAATCTCAGATTGCTTTTGTGCTGTGCTCGCACCATTTGTAATTACTCATCATCTACCATTGTAAATAATAATACGTTCAAAAAATCAACACCATCTTGCTTTTAAAATTCCAACATCTCTTAAGAACCGGCTTCGTTCGCCAAACGATAACATCGCCCCATTCCTCATCATACACGATAAGCAAGCGCCGGTCCATCTCCTCCAGAACATGCAAATTTGTCACAAAACAGAAAATGGTCCAAAACAAAAATAGGCAACATTATCATTAATATTGCTGCTACCACAACAACATTATCCCCCCCTTTGTACACAACATCTACTTTCTCATTAATGAAATAAAATATAAGAAAAACATGTGCATTCCTATCTTGGTACCTACGGTTAATTTAAACTAAACTAAACAAAATACAGGTCAGTCTGGTGGATACGGCGTATTAGGTTAGTGTATACTACGTATTGCCAGAAT
This sequence comes from Tanacetum coccineum, assembly GCA_026074375.1. Classification (NCBI taxonomy): domain Eukaryota; kingdom Viridiplantae; phylum Streptophyta; class Magnoliopsida; order Asterales; family Asteraceae; genus Tanacetum; species Tanacetum coccineum. The sequence continues at coordinate 29,308 of BQNB010026330.1, read as the reverse complement.
TGACAATAACGTTTTTAAAGTGCAATAAAAATAAAGAATGATAACGTCCAGATAATCAATACGCCATATGGTATAGAGCGGATACGCCGTATTGATGTCTGGGAAGACAGACTCGATAACAAAATTATATAACATTTTGGGTTGTCTCCCGAGAAGCACTTTTGTTTACAACGAAGTCTTTAAGCTAGACTTTTCTTCAGCTTCTCATCATTCCAACTCATGCATGCTAATGTGCTCGCGTGTGAGCCATTCTTCCATCTTCGCATTTCGAATGTAATTGGGTCCTAGATTCAAAACTCCTTTGTAGAAACCTTTAAGCTTTTGGTATGCATGCGAGATTCCATTCATCTTATCCACTTCACTTACCTTCAGTAATGGTGGGATCTTGTTGCATTGCTCATTAGTGTGGTTTTTAAATCTCAGATGTGCTCGCACCATTTGGTAAGTTACTTCATCATTACCATTGTAAATAATAATCGTTCAATCAAACCATCTTGCTTTAATTCCAACATCTCTTAAGAACGGTTCGCCAACGATAACATCGCCCATTCCTTCATCACGATAAGCGTCCATATCCTCCAAAACTGCAAAGTTAGTCACAACAGAAAATGGTCCAACAAAAATAGGCACATTCATTAATGCTCCTACAACATTATCCCCTTTGTACACATCTTATCTTTCATTATTGAATTATGAAACTTTTTAGACATCACATTGATGTACAATAACAGGAAGAAGTTGACGTGTGTAAATTCAAATCCTATCATGCAAGAAAACTTTAAGTTGTAAGCATAGTCTATGTGGATTTTCTTATCATCGTCGCAATAACTAGGGTAATCATCAATTCTGGTATCAAGATCTTCATCCCTAGTTTTAAAATCCTCAATTACCTCACCTTCCTTAATGGTGGGCATTAAATCATCTCCTTGATTTCTCCTAAGCTCAAATGGTTCATTTAGATCATTTAATTCAATGTAATCTTCCAAGAAAGGGTCTAATGATCTATTTAACACCAAGGTCTCTCTCATAAGCCTAGCTTCTAAGTCAAGTTCCATTCTTTCTCTTAAACTTAGCATGTAGACCCTCTTAATTAAACTACTAGCAGGTTTAACACTGTTGAAAATAATCTTTTCTTTCTAGCTCTTAAGGTAATCTTTCTCTTGTAAACATTAATTTTAGCACGGGTGGAAGACAAAAATGGTCTTCTGAGGATCAAGGGCACTTTGATATCCTCGGGCATATCAAGAATTATAAAGTCTACTGGGAAAACAAATTTGCCAATTTCTACTAGTACGTTTTCAGCTATTCCTTTTAGATATTTCACTGTCCTATATGTTAATTCCACTGTCAACCTAGTGTGAACCGATTTGCCTAATCCTAAGTTAAGGTAGGTCAAGAGAGGCATTACACCAACACTAGCTCCTAAGTCAACAAGGGCATTGTCAAAGCAAATATTATTAATAAAGCAAGGTAAAGTGAAACTCCTTGGGTCTTTCTCCTTTCGGGGTATGGTGTCACTGATATGTGAAGCTCCATAAGCTTCTGTGAACTTTGGTTTATAGTTCCCCTCTTCTTCTTCACAGTAATGATTATCCAAACGACTTGGAAAAGGAGTCGTCGATTGTCTAGACTTGTACAATAGTTTACTGTTCTGTCTAGTGGATACGGCGTATTGGGATGATCCAATATGACGTATCGAGTATGAATCAACTTCAATAGTGGTTGAAACCAACTTGAATTAGTCTCTCGTGTTCATTTCAATTGAGCGGACTTGACATGACTTGGTCTCTCGAGTTCGTTTCAGATTAAAAGACAAAGTCAAAATACAATGACAAAGGCTCAAGATCAAAGATCACAGAGCATGAATGAACAAGCCTACAATAAAGATAAAGTCCAAGAACAAGACTCAAGAACTTAATGACAATACAATCTCAAAGACCTTGCTGTAGGGGAGATTGTTAGCCTCAAAATATTGAGTCGAACATAGAATCTTTGGTCTTTATATTAATTACGTTGTAATAGGATAAGATAGGGTAACATGCTCGTTTATTGTAATCTAATTATGCACATGTTGCAGGCTAAAGCCCAAGTAATCCTAAGCCCAACCCATAGAAAGCCCATAGGCGTCCAAGTCTTATGGTCTAGGTATAAATACCCCTTCTCCACAATGGAGAAGGGTTGGTTGTTCATTTTATGAGACAAGCATTTGTGCAATCTACCATTACTTTCTTTCTCTCTTTTCTTCCTTTCTTCCTTCTATTTTCTATCTCTTGTTTCGATCTAAGTTTATGTGTAGGAAGTGATCATGGTTTAGGATAAGGATAACTGAAGACTTCTCTTCTAACGCTAAGGATAAGTGTACTTATGCGTACACTGTCCTTTTTTGAGCTTAAAATATTGAATGTCTTGTATGAACTGCTCAAGACCGAGAAAATTGCTTATCTTGTTGTTAGGATAAGTTATCTTTATGGATAAACTTTCCTTTCTTTGAAGTCTGGGTTATGCACTGATGTGTACATAAGCCATTGATTTGTTATTAAGCCCGAGTTACAGTCTGAAATAATTGTAAGTCATTTTAGAAAATAGAAAATAACATGTTTTACAAAATTTGAGAAACTCTCATTCGAACTTTATGTACATACCTGTGTCATTATTGAATGACATTTCTAGGTACGTTCATATTATCGATGTTGAGAGACATGTCGAGAAGATTCTTTTTGGGTATTTTTGATTTTTTTGATTTTGTATTTTCTTTTTGAAATATTTTCTATTTTTGTATTTGGTTTTATAGGTTTTATATTTTTGTATTTTTCTTTTTCAAAAATATTTACAAGTTGATGTTTGATGAAATATCAAGCACTCTCATTTGCCAGAACCTCTAGTTCTGCTAGAGTCAAACATCTCATACCAATTCGTCTAACAAGATACTCAAACCTTTCTTGTGAAAGAGCTTTTGTAAACATATCCGCTAACTGGTATACAGTTCTGACAAAGTATATGTCAACTATACCATGTTCAACCTATTCCTTGATAAAATGATAGCGAACAACAATGTGTTTGGTGCGGGAGTGCAGCACTGGATTGCACGAGATGGTGATGGCAAACTGAGAGTTGTCGTACAATGGTATTTTGTTATAGTCAAAGCCTTAATCCTTAAGTTGTGTTCGCATCCAAAACTTGAGCACAACTTGCGAATAACGCCACGTACTCTGCTTTTGCCGATGACATTAAGGTGCAGTCCTGCTTCTTGGACATCCAACTGACTAGCTTGTCACCTAAGAATTATATTTCGCCAGAAGTGCTTTTTTGTGTATCAAGACATCCTGGGTGGTCAATGTCTGAAAAAGCGATTAGTTCAAAACCAAAATCCTTTGGATACCATTCTCCCATGTTGATGGTTCCCTTTAAGTACCGAAAGATCCTAACCTCCTTGTAGTGCTTTTCCATTGGTCTTGCATGATAACATGCAAAGTAACATACTTCTTGCACTAAGTCTGGTCTACTAGACGTCAGATACATGAGTGACCCAATCATACTTTGATATCTTGTTTGGTCTATGGGTGTTTTACTCAAGTCTGCATCCAGCTTAGGTTTAGTAGCCATTGGTGTACCAATGTTATCATATTTTTCCATACCATGTTTTTTGAGTATCTCTAAAGCATACTTAGCATGATTGATAAAGATACCTCGTGGGGATTGTTGGATCCGAAGTCCTAAAAGGAATTTCATTTTCCCTATTAAGGACATCTCAAATCTATTGTGTATTAGTTTTTCAAACTTTTTTGAAAATTTTTGGTTTGTAGACCCGAAAATTATGTCATCTACATAAATTTGCACAGGTAGAATATCCTCCCCGTATCTTATCATGAATAAAGTGGGGTCTATAGTACCTTTAGTGAAACCTTTGGACATCACAAATGTTGAAAGTTCATCATACCAGGCTCTTGGAGCTTGCTTTAATCCATAAAGTGCTTTCCTAAGATGGTAGACTTTTTCTGGATGATCAGGATCAACGAACCCGTCTGGCTGATTGAAATATACTTCTTCCTTCAGTGGACCATTAAGAAATGTTGTTTTAACATCCATCTGGTAGATTGGAAAGGATTTATGTGGCGTAGGCAACAAAAATCCGCACTGCTTCCAAGCGAGCGACTGATGCAAAAGATTCCTCAAAATCAATACCATCTTCCTGTTGATACCCCTTAGTTACAAGTCATGCCTTATTGTGAATGACAGTATTGTCTTCATCTTTCTTATTTTTTCACAACCACTTTAGATTAATCATTGTCTTTCTAAAAGGTTTGTCAACAAGTTTCCAAACTTTGAGTCGGTCAAATTCATGAAGCTCTTTGATAAGGTGTCATTTTATACACTATTTTAGGGTCATTTAACCCCCTAAATCATGCAAATATGCCCAAATTATGTGCTTAATCATTTGTTTTCAGGTTTTTAGCACTTGGATGACATTTGAAGGAAATTCACGTGACTTGGGCTCATTTGGAGAAGAAACGGACAAGACAACGGACCTACACCAAATTTCTTGAAGAAATATGCTCACAAAGTGTAGAGATGGCATCACAAGCATAAAGCGACGTTGATAACGCCCAAATTATACATCTTTTCAATGGTGTTATTTGTATATATTTTATCATTTCTCGTGAACTTTCGATACTTAATAGCTTAAAATTGCTTGCAGGTTCACTTGAAGACATCCTGAGGTTAGATACATCAAAATTAAATACTTACATGTTAAAGAACACATCATTCAAGAGAGGATCAACAATCAAGCCCAAAGTGCCTATTGTGCGCCGCACTTACCATTTGTATGCAGCACTTTCCATTTGTATGCCGCACTATCCTTCAAGTCAAAGACAGTCAAATTCGCATTAACTCAACAAGTACGCCACACAATTTCCTTTGTGCGCCGCACTTCGCATCTGATGTGAAGAAATTATGAAGACTTTAATGCTACTGCATTTACACCCTAAGTACGCCGCACATATTCTCTTGTGCGCTGCACTTACTCAATAAACATTTAATACCTATGCATTTAATCACCAAGTACGCCGCACAATCTTTTGTGTGCGCCGCACTTTCACCCGAATTTCAGCTTGTAAATAGGGCCTCAAAATCTCTCATTTTTATATCATCACAAACACAGAAACATCTCTCACACAAACATTCTCCATCATTTCACACAAACCCTTTCTTCAAGAATAAACACCATATCTTTTGGAGATTGAAGATCAAAGAACCAAGAACAAGGAAGAATATCATACTAGTATAAGAAATATAAGAAGTTTGTTATTGAAGCAAGTTATGTTATGAACTCCATAGCCATGAGAGGCTAAATCTTTCATGACTACTCAGTGATGTTATGATAATGAATAAGTGTTTGGTATGATCACTATCTCTTTAATCTCAAGATTATGTTGCAATCCTATTATATCTTATCTTGTCATCTTTGCTTATCAACTTAAATTATATAATCATATCGGTATAGGTCGAGAGTCCCGTTATGATCTATGTGGTTTTTAAGATTTGTCTATGGTCTTTATCGTTTGTGCTGAGAAATCCACTTTCATAAATTGATAAACAAATAAGCTTTGATATATTAGTGACTGGATTATTTGAGTGACACATTTGGTCTAGTTAACTAAATATAAGTCTTGAGTTAATTAAGTTAGTTTGTGAAAACGTTTTCTAACGAGAAATCCTTTTTATAAATTAAGGTTCCACCTCCGAGGTCTAATCATTTCCAACACTTATAAATTATTTTCAACTATCTGAGTAGTCATCTTTATTATCACTGGTAAAACAAAAGTTATTTCCAAAATTGTTAAAGTCTATTTTCTTTCTGATTATTTGAACACTACTCAAATCTATGTGGAATGACCTGGTCTTACCTAAATAGATTATACTACATATGTGGGTTATACTTTTACCAGTGTGTTTCTCTATAATAAAATTGGTATTTTCAGTCATTATAAATTTAAAGCTTTTGAAACACATCAATGTTTTTCGCGCCGTTGCCAGGGATTTTTAAGTTGTTCTGTAGTCAACTCTGGAAAATTATTTTCACTCCCCCTCTTTTTCAAAAAATCCCCGTATAGTTTTCTGGCAAACTGACCCCTAACAATTTATCTCTTGGATGCATACACGTGCTTCCAATTCTGAACTTGTTGAAACTTTACCTGAACCTGAATGTACTCTGAATCAAAGACTTCGTCGACGAAACAGAAGAGTTCTATACGATCAAAGAAATAATCCACAACAACACCCAAGAATTGTCTACCCGCCAATTCTTAACATCAATTACTTTCGTCACTTTCTTGATATTCTTCAAAATTACGATCTAATGGATGATGAACCCATGTGGGCTGCCGAACATGTTATCGCTCCGACTCCTGGTTCCGCAATTACCATTCCAGAAACCGCGAATAAATTTGCTATTAAAGGTAACCACTTGACTCTTGTCAAAGGAAACCAATTTGATGGTAGAACGAAAACCGATCCTCATAAACACATTCATGAATTCCTCATAATCCGTGATATGTTTAAATACGAAGATATTAAAAATGAAGTCGTCCGCCTAATGATGTTTCCCTATCACTAACTGGAGAAGCAAAAACATGGATGGAAGAACTCAACAAAGGAACTATCAAAACGTGGGATGAACTTTAAACCGCTTTCATTAGCTGATTTCCCCCCCCCTCCAACTCTTTTTGACCGACTCCTCGGAGAAATCCGAGCTTTCTCTCAACATTGAAATGAATCTCTGACCGATGCTTGGCTTCGTATGAAAGAAATGCTCCAAAACTGCCATGGTCATAACCTGTCCAAAGGCAACATTATAAAAATATTCTATCATGGTCTCAGCGAGATAACCCAAGAAGTTCTGAATGCCGCAGCAGGTGGTATTTTCCTCTATAAAACACCAAATCAAGCTTATCAACTTCTCGAAGATAAAGTTTTACTCAAGCTCGACTAGGCTAAAAATCAAAAAACCAAATCATATATTAAGAAAACTATTGCTTTTTCCGATGAAGGTAGCAGTAACTCTGATACTAACAAAATTATAGCCCGAATGGATGCCATGACCCTAAAAATTGACGCTCAGTACAAAGAACTCCAATCTAATGCTAAAAACAAAACCCGATCCTGATGAAGATGACATACCTATGTCCCGTGAAGAAGAAGCCAAATTCATGCAAACTTTCCGTAAGACTCGTTTTTACAATGATTACCATGACTGAGACTCGAATCGCGATAATTGGCATTCAAGCGGACGAAATGATTATAATCGAGACAACTACCGATCCAATACTGATGATAAACGTTACGATCTTTAGAAACAATTCAACGATGTCATGAAATCTCAACAATCAACCAACGCCTTTGTCAAAGAAACATTCATGGACCTCAAAACTCAACTCGAGACAGTAGCCAAAAATCATCAAGCTTTAATCCAGAATCTTGAGACTAAGTTTGACAGACTTGCTGACAAGCAATCTGGACGACCTTTTGGATCTCTTCCTAGCAATACTCAACCAAACCCAAAAGGACACAACTCTAAATCATATCAATCACCGCAATCTCATAATGAGCATGTGAATGCCATATTCACAAGAAGTGGTAAATCCTATAACCCACCAGTTAACCCAAATGATCAACAAGACAATTTTGAAACCCTTATCAACTTCGATAGTGATGATGAAGATGATGAACCTATACCACAACCAAAGATTCAAACCTAGAAACCAGTAAAAGAAACTCCGTTACCCAAACCATACAAACCAAAAATCCCGTATCCTCAACGTCTAAGGAAAGAGAGAATGGAAGCCCACTACGAAAAATTCCTTGACATGATTCGCGCCGTTCGAATCAACGTACCTCTTGTCAATGTCTTAGTCGGAATGCCTAACTATGGAAAATTTCTCAAAGAACTCATAAGCAACAAGCATAAAATTAAACAAATTTTTGCCGCTTTCCTTAGAGACGAAAGTTCAGCGACGATCCGGAATAAAGTTCCACCAAAACTTGGAGACCCTGGAAGTTTCCTTATTCCATGTAATTTCAACAAGACTTTTTCCTATAATCCTTTAGCCGATCTTGGTGCTAGCATTAACCTTATGCCATATTCCTTATACGCAAAACTATCTCTCGAAACCCTTAAACCTACCAAAATAAGCATGAGATTAGCCAACAGATCATTCTAATACCCTGTTGAAATAGCTAAAAATATGCTTGTTGAAGTTGGTAAATTCACCTTTCCTGTCGATTTCGTTATCCTCGAAATGGAAGAAGACAGTAAAGTTCCTCTCATTTTGGGACGACCATTTCTTCACACTGCTGACGCATTTATTCCAGTTAAACAGAAACAACTCAATCTTGGAGTTGGGACTGAACGAATGATCTTTAATATCGATTCTGCGATGAAACACTCTTATTCAAACGATGATACCTATTTTAGTATCGATGTTAACGATGAAATTTTAGAAGAAGACTTTGATGCTCTTCTAGACGAAGGTAGTAAAATCCTCCATTCCATCGAAGGAACCCTTCTCGAAGAAGAAATCTTGTTGAATTCGATAAATTCATGGCAATGACTACCGATGAAAACTCTGACTCTGAATCTGACACCGAAGACCCACCATTCGAGAAAATCGCCATTAACACCGATTATAAAATCAATACATCCCTTGAAGAACCTCCTACGGATCTTGAACTTAAACCCCTTCCTGATAATCTGGAATATGTATTCCTAGAAGAACCCTCTTTTCTTCCTGTTATTATATCATCTCAACTTTTCAAAGAAAAGAAAAACAAACTTGTATCCATTCTTAAAAAACATAAGGTAGCTTTTGCCTGGAAAACAATAGACATTCCTGGTATTTGCCCATCATTCTGCAAGCACAAGATACAACTTCTGGATGACAAGAAACCCGTTATCCAAAAATAAAGAAGGTTGAATCCAAACATGCAAGAAGTTAATAAAGAAATCGTAAAACTCTTGGATACCGGTATTATTTATCCAGTTGCCGATAGTCCCTGTGTTAGTCCTATTCACTGTGTACCAAAGAAAGGTGGCATTACAGTTGTCACAAACAAAAATGATGAACTTGTCCCAACAAGAACCGTTACGGGTTGGCGAGTATACATTAATTATCGTAAACTTAATGAATCAACCCAAAAGATCATTTACCTTTTCCGTTTATGGATCAAATGTTAGAAAGACTTGCAGGAAATAAATATTTTTGTTTACTCGATGGTTTTCTGGATATTTTCAATTTCCTATCGATCCTAACGATCAAGAAAAACCAACATTCACATGTCTTTTCGGAACATACGCTTATAGGCGAATGCCTTTCGGACTATGTAATGCTCCTACCACATTCCAAAGGTGCATGATGGCAATCTTTCATGATATGATCCAGGAATCAGTCGAAGTATTCATGGACGGTTTCTCCGTCTTCAGAATCTCTTTCGTCAAGTGCTTAAACAATCTAGATAAAATGCTCCAGCATTGTAAAGATGCTCATCTTGTCCTTAACTAGAAGAAATGTCACTTGATGGTCAAAGAAGGAATTGTGCTTGGACACAAGGTGTCTAGTGCAGGACTTGAAGTCGACAAAGCAAAAATCGATGTAATCTTAAAACTTCCACCCCCTACTAACATCAAAGGTGTTAGAAGCTTTCTCAGACATGCTAGTTTTTATCGAAGATTCATAAAAGATTTCTCAAAAATTGCCCGACCTATAACTAAGCTGCTTGAAAAAGATACTCCATTTGAATTCAACGATAAATGTCAAAAAGCATTCAAATTATTAAAGGAGAAACTCACATGTGCACCTGTGATCGTAAGCCTAAACTGGAATCTTCCATTTGAACTTATGTGTGATGTAAGTGATTTCACGGTTGGAGCTGTCTTAGGTCAAAAAGATGGTAAAAACTTTCACCCGATCTATTTTGCAAGCAAACCCTTAACCCAGCTCAACAAAAATACATCGTAACTGAAAAAGAACTTATGGCTGTAGTTTTTACATTTGATAAATTCAGATCCTATCTTATTCTATCAAAAACTATTGTTCACACCGATCATTCAGCTCTAAAGCACTTATTCAAGAAACAAGACGCAAAACCACGCCTTATTCGATGGATTCTACTTCTGCAAGAATTCGACATAGAAATCAAAGACATAAAAGGTACAAAAAATGTTGCTGCTGACCACTTGTCCCGAATTGAAAATGACAAAATAAGCGATGACAATGAAGCCGAGGATAACTTTCCTGGAGAAACTCTTATGGAAATCAACACCAAAGATGAATCATGGTTTGCAGACTTTGCAACTACTTGGTAGCTGATATTATACCAAAAGGGATGACGTATCAACAAAAGAACAAATTCTTCTCTGACCTCAAACACCACTTCTGAGAGGAACCTTACCTTTTCAAAGTATGTTCTGACGGAATGATCAGACGTTGTATATCTGGACCAAAAACCGAAACAATATTAGATCAATGTCACCACGGACCAACCGGTGGACATTATGGACCCAACATAACTGCTAAAAAGGTCCTAGATTCAGGATTTTACTGGCCGACAATCATCAAAAAAGCTCATACTCTAGTTCGCCTTTGCGAAGCATGCCAAAAGACTGGAAATATATCGAAACATGATGAGATGCCCTTAAACAGCATTCAAGTATGTGAAATTTTCGATATATAGGGTATCAACTTTATGGAACCATTCCCGAAATCATATAAGTTTGAATACATTCTTGTCGCTGTTGATTACGTATTTAAATGGGCCGAAGCTCAAGCTTTACTAACCAATGATGCCCGAGTGGTTATCACTTTTCTAAAGAAACTATTTTGCCGTTTTGAAATGCCCAAAGCTCTAATCAGCGACCGAGGTACTCACTTCTGCAACAAAATAATAGAAAAAACCATGAAAAGATATGGAGTTAATCACCGTTTCTCTACATCATATCATCCTCAAACCAGTGGTCAAGTTGAAAACACGAACAGAGCTCTTAAAAGAATTCTTGAAAAAACTGTTAAAGACAATCCTACTATTTGGTCAAAAAATCTTGATGATGCTCTATGGGCTTTTCGCACCGCTTACAAAACACCTACCGGTACCACGCCCTACAAACTAATATATGGAAAAAAATGCCACTAACCATTTGAAATTGAACACCGTGAATATTGGGCTCTGAAGAATTGCAACCCAGATCTCATCGTTGCGGGTGAGAAAAGAATGTTTTAGTTACACGAGTTAGATGAACTTAGACATCAAGCATATGAAATCTCTCGTCTATACAAGGCAAGAACCAAAGTCTGGCATGACAGAAATTAAGAATGAGGAAAGAATTCAAGCAAGGAAACAAAGTTCTGCTATTTCACTTAAAGTACAAATTTAAACAACTAAAACTCAGATCTCGATGGTTAGGACCTTACGTAGTAAAACATCAATATCCATCCGGATATGTTGAACTCTATGGAATATATGGAAAGACGTTTATTGTAAATGGCCATCGACTTAAACTATATCATGAAGAAGATAATGACCCAAGGGAAGCAGTAACTCCTTTTTTTCCCAAAAGAATGACTCTCGAAGTACGAGTCTAGCTAAAGACTCTCTTAAAAATTAAGCGCTTCTCAGGAGGCAACTCGTGCTTCACTTAAGTATGAAGGAGTCCCTCCTCCATTCTTCTGTCATACCCTTTATTTATTTTCTAAAATAACAACAAAAATATTTTCTTTTTGTATGCTTTTTGTTTGCTAACTTTTATGCAGGTACTTTAGCTTAAAGATATGGAAAATTATAAAGTATGCTCGAGGATATCTCTCTCACAGCTATACATTTCCGTATGCCCCAAGAAGTACCGTTTTCCTTTAAGTTTCCCTATTTTATCTCTATTATTAGTTATCACATTAAGGGCAATATTCAACTTAAATGTGGAGGGGAGCCAAATAGGAAAAATTAATCATATCCCTCCATGTTTGCCCTGCCAAAAATTTTCCAACTGACATTTTATAAAAAATCTTAATATATATGCTTTCAAAAAATTAAAAAATGCTCTTAGTAAGGCAAATCCAACCGGATTGACATTATAGCTAGCACAACCTACTCCACTAAATTATGAGAATTCTAAGCATTTAGAATATTCGGGTATCCACCTTTGATACCCAAGATAACTGATGCCTTTAGCTTGTTCGAGTTAAGGTTTGAATGCAGTCATATGTGTCTATTCTGTCGTTACGGATGTGTACGTATGGTCTTTGTCGCCTTTTCTAGAACATTGGTATTGGTTGATAATTATATTTGAGAGAACCGGTAATTTAGAAGCTCTAGAACTTGTGCTTAATCATCATTTACTAGACCGAAGCCTAATCACCGCAAGTCCTTATTTTCCACAAGTCCCTGTTCTTGCAAGTGCCCCCTTTAGTGCTAAATTGCTAAAAGTTCTAAGAAAAAAAGTAAAAGTTGAATGAAGAAGTTTTGTGCCAAGCCTTAGTTACCATACCAAATATATATATATATATATATATATATATATATATATATATATATATATATATATATGTGTGTGTGTGTGTGTGTGTGTGTGTGTGTGTGTGTGTGTATGTGTGTGTGTGTGTGTATATGTGTGTGCGTGTGTGTATGTGTGTGTGTGTGTGTGAAGTTCAAAGGAATAAAGGCTTATGTTGCACGTAAAGATTGTATCCGCTCCAGTATCAAGTTTCGCCCTTCGGTCAGGTTTATGTGTTAAGTACAAGCCTATGGTAGTTGTCTAGATTATGTCTATGCAAATTGAGTGTTCTTCACAAAAATATAACCCTGTCTAAGTGGCCTGAGTGAATTAAAAATCAAACACTATCCCTATGTGAGGTGCTATGTTATATGTCTATGCCTGAAAAGTTACATAATATGCAAACTCTTATAAAATCCTAATTTTGTCCACGTCACGATAAACGATTTTATTTCCTCGCTTTGATTGCTTGAGGGCAAGCAATAAGCTAAGTGTGAAGTGATTTGATAACGCCCAAATTATACATGTTTTTATGGCGTTATTTGTATATATTTTATCATTTCTGGTAAACTTTCGATACTTAATAGCTTAAAATTGCTTGCAGATTCACTTGAAGACATCCCGAGGTTAGATACATCAAAATCAAATACTTACACGTTAAAGAACACATCATTCAAGAGAGGATCAACAATCAAGCCCAAAGTGTCAAATGTGCGCCACACTTACCATTTGTACGCTGCACTTTCCTTTAAGTCAAAGACAGTCAAATTCGCATTAACTCAACAAGTACGCCGCAAAATTTCCTTTGTGCGCCGCACTTCCCATCTGATGCGAAGAATTTATGAAGACTTTAATGCTACTGCATTTACACCCTAAGTACGCCGCACATATTCTCTTGTGCGCCGCACTTATTCTCTTATGCGCCGCACTTACTCAATAAACATTTAATACCTATGCATTTAATCACTAAGTACGCCGCATAATCTTTTGTGTGCGTCGCACTTTCACCCGAATTTTAGCCTATAAATAGAGTCTCAAAATCTCTCATTTTCATATCATCACAAATTATGGTTCCACCTCCGAGGTCTAATCCTTTCCAACACTTATTAATTATTTTCAACTATCCGAGTAGTCATCTTTATTATCACTGGTGAAACAAAAGTTATTTCCAAAAATGTTAAAGTCTATTTTCTTTTTGATTATTTGAACACTACTCAAATCCTTGTGGAACGACCTGGTCTTACCTAAAAAGATTATACTACATACGTGGGTTATACTTTTACCCGTGTGCTTCCTTATAATAAAATTGGTATTTTCAGTCATTATAAATTTAAAGCTTTTGAAACACATCAGACGCCGTCGAGATCTATCTAGTGACGGCGTCAGAAAATTGACGACGGCGTCAGGACGTAACCGACTTAAATTAGACCTAGAAGATTCTACTTTGTGATGGCGTCGCGAATACAACTGGACGTCGTCACAGCGATTTCACTATATAGACAAAACCGAATTTAGGGTTTTTAAGTGTGTAACTTTGTATAACTTTTGGGAGCCAAACTCTAAGTATTTTGTCAGCTTTTAGGCCGTCTTTAGGGTCTCAAAACCCTATTGTAACTGACCTTAATCTATGTTTTAATCAAGTAAGATTATTTATCTTTAATCATTGAATATGTCTATGTGTTGTTTAGCCCGTCCACCCCCCCCACTTCCTCCCCACCCCTCTCCCCACAATCCCACACCCCCCCCCAGACCCAACCCCCCCCCTCACACCCCCCCCCCCAATGCCCCCTCTCCCCCCCCACGATCATTTACTACCTACGGACCTGACCGACAACAGATTATACGACTCGCTACATATTGAACCCTCGAAACCATACAAATACTTTACTTCTCCCAGCACCCTTCGCTCCCCTCCCCCCCAAGCAACCGCTTCCACCCAACACCAGTCCTCACCACTGCACCCACGCCACCGCCCCAACCCCCGACGCCCCCTTTTTCCCTCCATCAACACCCCCCTTCTTCCCAACTTACCGAACTACTCGTACCACCCTACGCACCCAAATACTTTCGTGACCATTTTTCACCTTTCTATACCCCGCTACCCTTTACATACAATTATTACACGACACCTTCTGTTTTTAATACCGTTACATCTCTTACCCAATCACACACTAATTTATACACTACAACCGCACTTCTCACAACCAGAGTAGATCAACTTTATTATCATTGGTAAAACAAAAAGTTTAAATCAAGTTAAAGTTTATTTTTCTTTCTGATTATTAACCATACTAAATCCCTGTGGACACACTGGTCTTACCTAAAAATGATATACTACATACGTGGGTTATACTTTAACACCGTGTGTTTCCCCTAATAATAAAATCGGTACTTATCAGTCATTATAAATTTAAATGCTATGAAACACTTCAAAGGTTTTTAGCGCCGCTGCCTGGTGATTTTTCTAAGCTGTTTATGTAGTCTACTCCTGGAAAATGACTTTAACTCGGGGGGGCGGGGGGGGGGGGGGGGGGGGGGGTGCGGGGTGGGGGACGGTGGGGGTGGTTGTGTCAAAAAATCGCTGTACAGTTTTCTGGCAAACTGACCCAAACAATTTCTCTCTTGGATGCATACACATACTTTTAAAATTCTGAACTTACTGAACCGTTTACCGTGAACCGGAGCGTACCTCTGAATCGAAGACTTCGTCGACGAAATAGAAGAGTTCCATACGATCAAAGAAATAATCCACCACAACACCCGAGAATTATCTACTTGTCAGTTCTTAACATCGATTACTTCCGTCACTTTCTTGATATACTTCGAGACTACTACCCAATGGACGATGAACCCATGTGGGCTGTCGACCATGTTGTCGCTCCGACTCCTAGTTCCGCAATCACTATTCTTGAAACCACAAACGAATTTGCTATCATAGGTAACCACTTGACACTTGTCAAAGGAAACCAATTCGATGGTAGAACCAAAACTGATCCTCATAAACACATTCATGAATTCCTCAGAATCTGTGATATGTTTAAATACAAAGATACTAAAAATGAAGCCGTCCGCCTGATGATGTTTCCCCTATCACTAACTGGAGAAGCAAAGACATGGCTGGATGAACTAAACAGGAACTAAACGAAAACATATGAATGAACTTCGAACCTCTTTCATTAGCTGATTCTTTCCCCCAGCTCTTTTCGACCGACTCCTCGGAGAAATCCGAGCCTTTTCTCAACATGAAAACGAATCTCTAACCGATGCTTGGCTTCGTATGAAGGAAATGCTCCGAAACTACAATGGTCACAATCTGTCCAATAGGCAAAATTAATAAAATCTTCTATCATGTCTCATCGTACTACCAAGAGGTTCTAAATGCGCAGCCATGGATTTTCCCTCTATAAAACACCAAATCAATTTTTATAGTCAGCTTCTCGAAAATAAAGTATTACTCAAGCTCGACTGGGCTAAAAATCAAAAAACCAAACCATCTCTTAATAAAACTGTTGCTTTCTCCAATGAGGGCAACAGTAATTCTGATACTGACAAAATTATGGCCCGAATGGATGCCATGACTCTGAAAATGATGCACAGTTACAAAGAACTCCATCTAAATTGCTTCAAAAAACAAAACTCCAATCTGATGAAGGATGACAAACCTTAGTCCCTAGTGAAGAAGAAGCCCAAATTTCATGCAAACTTTTTAGAATACTCGTTTTTAACAATTATAACCCGACCAAGAGCCTGCGAATCGCGATAATTGGCGTTCAAGCGGACGGAATGATTATAATCAAGACAACTACGATCCAACACCAATGAAAAATCGACGATCGTGCAGAAAACAATTCAATGATTTCATGAAATCTCAGCAATCAACCAACGCTTTTGTCAAAGAAACGTTCATGGATCTCAAAACCCAACTCGAAACCGTAGCCAAAAATCATCAAGCTTCAATCCAGAATCTTGAGACTGAGTTTGACGAACTCGATTGACAAAGGAAACTTGGTAGACCTTCTGGATCTCTTCCAAGTAACACTCAACCAAACCCAAAAGGGCACAACTCCAAAGCCTATCAACCACCATAATCTCGCAATGAGCATGTAAATGTCGTATTCACAAGAAGTGGTAAATCCTATAACCCACCAGTTAACCAAAATGATCAACAAAACGATTCTGAAACTCCTATAAATTTCGATAGCGATGATGAAGACGAAGAACCTACACCTCAACCAAATCCAAAACCAGTTAAAGAAACTCAGTTACCCAAACCATACAAACCAAAAATCCCATATCCTCAACGTCTTAGGAAAGAAAAAATGGAAGCCCAATACGGTAAATTTCTTAACATGATTCGCGCCGTCCGAATCAATGTACCTCTTATCGACGTCTTAGCCGGAATGCCTAACTATGAAAAGTTTCTCAAGGAACTCATAAGTAACAAACACAAAATCAAACAAATCTTTGCCGCTTTCTTAAGCAATGAAAGTTTAGCAATGATTCAAAATAAAGTTCCCCCCAAACTCGGAGATCCTGGAAAGTTATTCTTAATTCCATGTAATTTTAACAAGAACCTTACTCATTGCAATGCCTTAGCCGAACTTGGTGCTAACAGTCAACTATGTGCCATCCTTCATTACATGCAAACCTATCTCTTGAAAACTCGTAAGACCTACCAAATAATCGTAAATAGCTGATAGATCAATTCCAATACCGCTGTTGGAATAGCTGAAAATTTGCTCGTTGAAGTTGTAAATTGACCTTTCCTCTGCTGATTTTGTAAATTCTCAAAATTGAAGAGAGATAGTAAAGTTCCCCTTCAGTTTGGGACGACCATTTCCTTTCTACACACTGCTAGATAGCAATTATTCGAGTTACACAGAAACAACTAAATATTCTTGGAGTTGGAACTAAACGAATGATCTCAATATCGAATCCTTAATCTGCAATGAAACACTCTTATTCTAACGTAATTACCTTGTTCATTAAAGATGTTTATTGAGAAATCTAGAGGAAGATTTCAATGCTCTTCTAGACTAAGGTAGTAAAATTATCCATTCCATCAAAGGAACCCTTCTCGAAAGAAGGAAACTTTGGCTGAATTGTTAATTCTAAATAGCACTGTACTACTGTGAAAAAAAAACTCCCCGACTGCTGAATCCGAAACCGAAGATCCACCATTCGAAAAAATCACCATCAACACAGACTATAAAATCAAGATATCCCTTGAAGAGCCTCATACGGATCTTGAACTTAAACCCCTTCCTGATAATCTGGAATATGTATTCTTGAAAGAACCTTTTTTTCTTCTTGTTATCATATCATCTCATTTCGAAAGAAAAGAAAAACAAACTTGTGATCCGTGTCCTAAAAAGCACAATCAAGCCTTTGCTTGGAAAACTACTGAACATTCTAGTATTGCCTGCCCCATCATTCTGGCAAACACAAGATACAACATCTTGATGATGAAAGAAACCCCGGTTTTCCAAAAACAATGAGAAGGAGATAAATCCAAACCAAGGCAGAAGTTGTTAAGAAAGAAATCATAAAACTCCTTGGATACCGGTATTAATTATCCAATTGGCCGATAGGCCCTTGTGTTAGTCCATTCACTGTGGAACCAAAAAAAGTGGTATTACAGTTGTCAACAAACGAAAATGATGAACTTGTCCAACAAGACCCTTTACTGATGGCGAGTATGCATTTATAAATCGTAAATACTCAATGAAGCAACCCCAAGAGACAATTTTCTTCCTTCCCTACCATTTATGGATCAAAATGCTAGAAAGACTAAGTAGGAAATAAATATAATCTGTTTCCTACCTCGATGGTTTTATCGTTTGGATATTTTTAAATTCCTATTGATCCTAATGATCAAGAAAAAACAACATTCACATGTCCTTTCGGCACATACGCTTATAGGCGAATGCCTTACCGGGCCATGTAATGCTCCTGCCGCACATTTCCAAAAGGGTTGCATGTTGGCAATCTTTCAAATGATATGATCGAAGAATCATTCAAAGTGTTCATGTCATATTGATGATTTTCGGGTCTTAATTTTCGAAAACTCTTTTTCGACAATACCTGTCTAAACAAACTCGATAAGAATTGGTTATAACATTGTAAAGATGCTCATACTTGTCCTTACATGGAAAAAAAGTCCCGCGTGCATGGTCAAAAGAATGCATGTCTCGGAACACAATAGGTTCAAGCGTCGAAAGACTTGAAGTCGACAAAGCAAAGATCGACGTAATCTCCAAAAAACTTCCTACCCGCCCTAGAACCAACATCAAAAGGTATTAGAAGTTTTCTCGTAACATAGGCCGATTTTTACCAATGATATCATTTAAAGATAATCTCAAAAATTGCTCGACCTCTAACTAGAACTGCTTTGAAAAAGATACTCCATTTAAACTTCAATTGATGAATTTCAAAAAAGTCATTCCGGAATTATTAAAAATAACCTCACATGTTCTCGCTACCTTTTGATTGTATAGCCCAAACTGGTAATCTTCCTTTAGAACTTATGGTATGCCAGTGATTTAGCCATAGGGAGACCGTCTAGGTCAAAAAGATAGTAAAATTTTTATCACCGCGATCTAACTTTCGCAAGCAAAACCCTTAATCCCTCCTCCCGCTCAACAAAAATACATCTGTTAAACAGAAAAAGAGCTTATGGCTGTTAGCTTTGGCATTCGAACATAATTCAGATCTCTATCGTGATTCTCAATCAAAAAATTATTGTTCATGGAAAAGGTGATTAGTAGGTGGTAAGAGCAATTATCTGGCTATCATTCACTCCTAAGCACTTAGTTCAATAAACAAGATGCTAAACCCACGCCCTTATTCGGATGGATTCTAACTCCTCAAGAATTTGTCATAGAAATCAAGGAAAGAAAGGGAACAGAAAAAGTTGTAGCTGACCACGTTAATCCCGAATAGAAAACGATGACCTCATTGATGACAGAAAGTCGATTGACAACCTTTCCTAGAGAAACTCAGTAATTAAACCATACAAAAAAGACCTGGTTCGCAGACTTTGCAAACTACCTGTTGGTTGATATAAATACCAAAGGCATGACATAACAGCGAAAGAATAAATTCTTCTCTCTGGCCTAAAACACTACTTTAGGGAGAACCTTACCAATTCAAAGTATGTTCTGACTGTATGATCAGACGATGTATATCTGGACCAGAAACTCGAACCATTTTAGACTAATGTCACCACGGACTAACCGGTGGACATTATGGACCCAACATAACTGCTAAAAAAGTCTTCGATTCAGGTTTCTACTAGCCAACAATCATCAAAGAAGCTCTTACTACAGTTTGCTTATGTGAAGCATGGCAAAAGACAGGAAATATATCAAAACGAGATGAGATGCCCTTAAACCTATTCAAGTAATGTAAAATTTTCGACATATTGGGTATAGACCCTTTTATGGACCATTCCTAAATCCATATAATTTTGAATACCAATTCCTTGTCTCTGTTGATACTGTAATCTAAATGGGCCGAAAGCTCAATGCTTTACCAACCAATTGATGCCCGAGTGTTTATAACTTTTTAAAGAAAACTATTTTGTCGATTCGGAATGCCAAATCTCAAATCGCGACAGAGGAACACACTTTGCAACAAAATAATGGAAAAACCCATGAAAAGATAGATGAAGTTACCCACCGTTTTTTCCACATCATATCAACCCCAAACCAGTGGTCCAAGTATGAAAAACATAAACATAGCTCCTTAAAGTAATTCTTGAAAAAACTATTAAAGACAATCCTGCTATTTTGTCAAGAAAACTTTATGACGCTTTGTGGGCTTTTCGTACTGCTTATAAAACACCTACCGGTACCAAACCATACAAACTTATATATGGAAAAAATTGCCACTTGCCATTTGAAATTGAACACCGAGCATATTGGGCTCTGAAGAATTTTAACACAGATCTCATCGCTGCTGGTGAGAAAAGAATGTTTCAGTTACATGAGTTAGACAAACTTAGACATCAAGCTTATGAAAACTCACGGGTCACTACAAGGCTAGTAACTAAAGTCTGGCATGATAGGAAATTAAGAATGAGAAAAGAATTCAAACAAGGAAACAAAGGCTCTCCAATTTCACTCAAATTAACAAATTTAAACAACCAAAACTCAGTTCTCGATGGTTAGAGACCTTATGTATTGAAACACAATATCATCGGATATGTTGAAGTTTATGGAAAAGATGGAAAGATATTCATAGTCAACGACCATCGACTTAAACTATATCATTAGGAAGATAATGACCCAAGGGAAGCAGTAACTCCTTTTTTCCCAAAAAATTGACTCACAAAGTACGAGTCTAGGTAAGGACTCTCTAAAAATTAAGCGCTTCTCGGGAGGCAACCCGTGCTTCACTTAAGTATGGAGGAGTCCCTCCTCCATTCTTCTACTAATATCTTTTATTCATTTCTAAAAAAAACACATAAAAAATTTTCTTTTTGTACATTTTGTTTACTTTTATGCAGTGCTTATGCTAAAGATATGGAATATTATGAGTTCCTCAAGAATAGCTCTCGGCTATAAATTTTCCTTATGGCCCTAGGTAATGTACTCGTTCTCCCTAGTTTATCTCTACTATCAGTTATCACATTGAGGACAAATGTTGTCAACTTAAGTATAAGGGAGCCAAATAGGAAAATTAATCATATCCCTCCTTGTTTGCCCTGTCAAAAATTTCTTCCAGCTGATATTTTATGAAAATCTTAATAAATATATGCTTTCAAAAATTAAAAAATGCTCTTAGTAAGGAAAATCTAACCAGATTGACATTATAGCTAGCACAACCTACTCCACTAAATTGTGAGCATTCTTAGCCTATAGAATATTCGAGTATCCATCTTTGGTACCCAAGATAATTGATTCCTTTAGCTTGTTCGAGTTAAGGTTTGATTGCAGTCGTATATGTCTATTCTGTCATTACGGATGTGTACATATGGTCTTTGTTGCCTTTTCTGGAACATTGGTACTTGTTGATCATTATATTTGAGAGAGCCGGCAATTTAGAAGCTCTAGAACTTGTGCTTAATCATCATTTACTAGACCGGAGCCTAATCACATGAAATGAATTCCGCAAGTCCCTGTTCTTGCATGCACTCCCTTTTGATGCTAAAGTTGCTGAAATTCCTAAGATAAATAAAGAAGTTATGTGCCAAGCCTTAGAATCTCAAAAAAATAAAAATAAACTAATAGGTATATATATATATATATATATATATATATATATATATATAATATATATATATATATATAGTATATATTCAGAAGAATAAAGGCTTATGTTTTGGCACGCGAAGTTTTGTATCTGCTCCAAATATCAAATTCCGCCCTTCGGTCAGGTTTATGTGTTAAGTACAAGCCTATGGCAGCTGTCTAGATTATGTCTGTGAAAATTGAGTGTTCTTCACAAATATATAAACCCTATCTGAGTGGCATGAGTGAATTGAAAATCAAACACTATCCCTATGTGAGGTGCTATGTTATATGTCTATGCCTGAAAAGTTACCTAAAATATGCACACTCTTATAAAATCCACATTTTACTCCACGTTCACGATAAATGATTTCAATTCCTTGCTTCAATTGCATGAGGGCAAGCAAATAAGCTAATTGTGTGTGAGGGAGTTGTATAACGCCCAAATTATGCTTTGATGGTCTATTGGCGTACTTGTATATATTCTATCATTTCTCGTGAACTTTTGATACTTAATAAGCAAAAATTGCTTGCAAGATCACTTGAAGACATCCCAAGGCTAGATACATCAAAATCAAATACTTACGCGATAAATAATGCGTCACTCAAGAAAAAGATCAACAATCAAGTTCTATGTACCAAAAGTACGCCGCACTTAACAATTGTGCGCTGCACTTTCCGTCAAGTCAAAGGCAGTCAACGTTGCATTAACCAACAGTACGCCGCACTTAACAATAGTAGTGGCCGCACTAACCCCATCTGATATAAAGCATTTATGAAGACTTTAATGCTACTGCATTTACACCCCAAGTACGCCGCACAATCTTTTGTGTGCGCCGCACTTTCTCAATAAACATTTAATGCTAGTGTATTTAATCACCATGTGCGCCGCACAATCTTTTGTGTGCGCCATACTTTTCACTCAAATTCAGCCTATAAATAGGACGAATTTTCACTCTCAAATCATTCCTCCCCATTCCTCTCACTCAACAAAACACACACAAACCCCAATCCTCTCATCCATCGCCATATAAACACCAAAAAACACTACTTCCTTAAAGAACAAAGTAACAACAATCAATAACGAAGACGGTTACCAACCCCCCTTTTTTTTTTTATTTTTAATTTATGAAATAAGATTGAATTATTGTTAAAACTACTTTTTGTTAATGAACACTTTTATCCATGAGAGGCTAATCTTCATGACTACACGGAGATGTATGATAACGAATAAGCATATAGTATTACATGAACCCATAAATCTCAAGCTTAATTGAAAATCTATATATCTTATCTTGTCCATCTTTGCTTATCAACTTAAATTACATAGTCATATTGGTATAGGTCAAAAGACCTAGTATGATCTATGTGGTTTTAAAGATTTGTCCTATGATCTTTATCGTTTGTGCCGAGAAATCCACGTTCGTAATTGATAAATAAATAAGCTTTAATATACTAGTAACTGGATTATTTGAGTGACACATTTAGTCTAGTTAACTAAATATACATCTTGAGTTAAGCAAGTTAGTTTGTGAAAACATTTTCTGACGAGAAATCCTTTTTATAAACTAAGGTTCATCCCTTCGTGGTCTAATCAATTCACTCTATAAGTTAATTTTCAACTACCCGAGTCGTCTCTTTATTAATCATTGGTAAAACAAAAAGTTATTTTCAAGTGAAAGTTTATTTTCTTTCTGATTATTTAAACACTACTTAAATCCCTGTGGACGACATGGTCTTACCTAAAAGATTATACCACATACGTGGGTTATACTTTTACCGTGTGTTTACATTTAATAATCAGTAATTCTAGTTTTATAAATTTAAAGCTTTTGAAGCACACAACAACCAACATTTTATAATTTTATTACATCATTCGTTGATGGCATAATGGATGAGAGAAGAGTCACTTGGCAGCAAATATATCCGTTTTAAATGTGTCCATCCTCATGGCAGCAGCAGGAAATCCGCTTCTTAGTTTTCCTTTTTTCCTAGAAAATATAACAAAATATAAACTAATTATATCAGCCTTTATGTCTCGTCTAGCTACTAAAGGTTTTAGGTAGCAAAATGACCTATTCGTTTCTTTAACTAAAGTTTATACAAAAAAAACATTGGATAAAATGTGTGTACTCATACTCAGTTGCTTGCCTATTCCTACATCTATGTGAATCATTGTGTTGCCATCATTACTAATTGCCTTAATGGCATACCGTTAGATACATTATGTTTATATTCCTTCGAGCTTTCTTCCCACGTCTTTATTCATATCCTCTTAACATGAATTACATACATTGAATTTAGAGTACCAAGGACCAACTTACATAAAGCTTCAAACTTTTCAATACCATCTATCAAGAGTCATATGTAGGTGTAAATTCACACATACAGATTTTCAAAGACACTATTTCATCACAAAATTATATAAATAAATACTTAAACATTACATACACACTTGCTTGGCCTAGAAAATTCTAATAAATATTAAAACACTAACCATTGTGTAATTGCAGCCCTTGTGTAAATGTAGTAACCGTTTGCTGCAGAGAAGATCTCTGTTGTCCACTGTTAATAACCAAACGCCGTTTCCTGTTGCAATATAATAGAACTTAAGCAATTGGACAACAAACAATTAACTTGGCGGGAGCAACATCTTTATATAAAGTACTTTGTATCTACAATAACTCTATGAAAAAAAAGAGGAGATTGTGACACAATAACTCTGAAAAATAACAACTTATGCAGATTACGTGGTTTAAGTTTTTTTGTTTAGGAGCAATTTATGATCATAGTGAAGTGATCATGTGAATTAGTTGACCTTTATTGTCGTTAATTAAGCGCGCTAATAAGCTGTTTAAAACTGATTACTTAAGGATGTTGATTGCCAATGAATTATTTTGGTATAAAAATGCATATAGTATTACTACAGTTCATAAAGAAATAAAAATTCATCTATGGTATGGACGTGTTGATTGCTCTAGATACAACTCATCTCCAAATAAAAAAGAAAACTAAACATTAGCAATTTCGATCCATATAGCTACAAATAACATAGACCGGGTAAGGGACAGTAAAGACATAATCTGAAGGAGGATTATATTATGAAAGGATATCAAGGAAGAATCTAATAAATGATAAGAAAACATACTTATGCCAAAGTTTTACAACGGCTTTGGTTCATAATTAGCAAACATCAACTTCTGGAATATGTGAATGATCTGCAGAAACATAAAAGCCGAATATCAGTAATCAAGTGTCGATCACATTAATCTAAATATGTAAGCTTAATAACATGAATGAAATTATTTCACATGCGATGAATAGATATGAACTCAAATATGTAAGGTAATATAGTTGAGTTCTTTTAGGAACACATCCCTTTTTCTTCTTTCACTCGTCTTGGTCTTGTTTTTGTTCCTCCTTCTTGTTCCATCCCTAATTACTCCCTTTATCAGTAATATGTTCACTTGACCCTTCAGCCTCGTCTTGAGGTTTATTCTCTCCTTTTTTATTTCCCCATGAATCACCCCATCCACCTTGTGATTCATTTTTTTTCTTTAACCTTTTTACTCCATTTCTAACCTTGTGGTCAAAATGGATTCAAAAACCATAAGTATCAGTATGCTAATTAAGTAAGACCATTTAACATTGACTTACCTATCTTTTACGGAATAACATCCTTTAAAGGTAACCGACTTTGATGATAATTCTATTTGCCGCTCTCTTCCCGCTTCTTCATCAACTCAAAAGCCTAAAAACACCACCAACATAAATTATCCTCACACGCTCTTCTGCAAAACCACCGAGAAGACATTAAGTAACCTGCGAACCACAAAGGAATGAGTTTTTTCATGTCTAACATAATTTGTACGTAGTTATAACATAAGTCATTTTCTTGTGAACAAACCTGAAGAGTATCAATCAGTTTTTCCCTATCCTTATCTCTTTGAAATGCCTGATCACATTAATTCCATTAGTCACTAACGTTTAGTCCTGGGCTTCATGCATAGAGTCTAAACAAAGAAACTTCAGCTCCTGCAAATAAATAAAGAACAAATGGTTACACTCGCACCCTTCATAAAACTGACATTTCTGACGGAAAAAATGAACACTGATCACTAACTAATTTTCAACGACGATTACAAATACGTAACAAAGAATTCTAAACATATAACTAAGAACTAATTTACTAAGAATTACAACTCTAACATTGATATTAATGTTAGTGAGCTCACAGCTACTGTTGATGCCGGAGTATATACTCTAACGGCTCAGAAGTATTAATTTGCGGTTTTAACTTCAAGTGAACACCAAATTTATTAGGCAACATATGAATACATGCTAGATTAATTCGGGTATGGTCCCCAAGAGGCAAACGGATCACGCAACATGAAAAGCCGTTTTTTGAAACAGATGACGACAACTATAAATGCAGTTTAACATTCACGTGGTGAAAGTATAAACAAATGCCTACATTTTAACACATAATAATTCTTGTCCCTCGCATTTTAAGAAACGCGTCGTGAATTCATGTTTACAACCATAACCACCCCATTTATCATGCCCCTTCTTGATCTCGTCAGCCATAACTTCTGGAAATCAAGAGGTAACTAATCGTTGTGCCTTTTTTTGACTCAAAACAGCCATCAAACTCACCTCAAGTTTAATAATTGTAAATGTGTATAGATTTTTGCTAATACAGTTTAATCCGAAAACCACTTACATTTTTTACGACAATTCATTAAAATTCCAATGAAGTAAAAGTGTTTCAAGTCAATCCAACCCATATGAAAAACCCGCCTGTTGACCCATTACCTAACTGAAAACTTAACCCTAATCCTAAATTAAACCATATCAATTAAACCATACCCAAATGAACATAAACCTAAATTTTAACCAAACCCTACTCTTGGTTTACACTAAAAATCAAAAGTTTAACCAAAATAGAAACCATACTTGCGTTACAAAGTCACCAACTTTTTTTGTAGGCACCTGAACACAGTCGCGAAAATAAGTAGTCCCCTCGTCTCCATTATCACTTGTATGGTGGTGATTCCACAACTGAGCTTAGTGTTACTTGCTACACTGACGCTAGTTGGGAGACTGATCGGGATGACCTTCGATCTCAAACGGGGTAATGAACGGAGGCGCTATTGATTGGAAAAGTTCTAAGCAAAGCACTACCGCAATGTCTTCTATGGAAGCTGAATACATAGCTGCTGCTGAAGCTGCAATAGAAGCTATTTGGATACGTAAATTCATTCCTAGGCTTGGCGTTATCCCCAGCATTAATAAACCTATGGATATGTACTGTGACAATACAGGAGCCATTACCATATCCGATGAACCTGGTGTTTAAAAGGGTGCCAAACATTTTCAATGAAAATATCACTTCATTCGAGAAGCTATTTAAGAAGGTGATATACGTATTCTTAAAGTTCATACAGATAACAACTTAGCTAATCCGTTTACAAAACCAATGCCTTGTACCAAACATGTTGAACATGCTAGGAGCATTAGACTTAGACCAGCTGGTAGTTTCATGTAGATCTATTTATTTTAGTATTTGAATAATTGGGATGTAAAACAGTTTTATTTCATAATGAATTGATATACTTGGTGTGATCATTTTCATTCTATAATTATTGTGTCCTATATTAGCATGTTTAAATCTATAAATAATTTATTTATTCTAAATTGTCCATTTTCAGTTAATGATACGGGAGCATCATTAAATTAAGGCAAATGTAAGTATTTTGGTCATATTCATATAGTATGAATATTAAAGGATGATACCGTTAAACTCATATGTTGTTCATAGGATGAACATTGGACTGACCCAACCTACGAGTATTCACTACATGGATCAGTGTCAATAGTGAATCTCGCAAGTGGTTATATCTCTCATCCTCAGACTTGAGATGCAAGTTAGTTTTGTGTGTGTGGAATGTTAATTTTAGATATGGTTCAACGCTGACCTGTTGAAGGCTGCTATAAAGCTATTTCAGAAGGATGTGAAACAACAATAACAGACACAGCAGGTTAAAAATAGGATTTGTTACTCCACATGTTATGGAGAAAGATACTATTGGGCCCCTCGATGATTTGAACAGATGTATGTGTGGCCGCACCCAAATGTAATAAAGATAATACTTGATTAATTTGGTAATCTAGTTCAATGTCTATATCGAGAAACAAAATGTTAAACATTAGAATGACTTATGATCCGTGTATTATGTTTAACATAGTATCTGTAACAAAAGGATGATTGATATATAAACCATTCAAAATAATATGTTTAAGAAACTATCCTCATATGTTTCTGGGGGCATTGGCGTGTTGCTAGACGCTAACCTTTGCTTGTATAATTACTTGATTATTATGACGTGCGCAAGTGGGAGCTGTTGGAGTATGCTCGTGTCATAATAAATAATTATATGGCTAGACACATATGAGCCTATGGGGTCACACACATATACACTGAGGTACCATTTTATATATCGTGTTTATTGTATTTACGGTATATAAATAACCCACGTAACACGGGATAACTATCGGGCTTCTAATAACTAAGTATTGTACTTAGTTAATTGGACTTGGAAAACAAAAGAGGAGGCCCATATGAGCCATATAGGGGCCGGCCATTTATGGTCTTAAGGGAGGGGATAAGATTGTTTGACTAATCAAATTAAATGTGATGATCTCCTAATTGATTCCTAAATTAATTTGATTACAACTTTCCAAATGACTCTCCCCTCCTCCCTCTTATAAAAACACGACACAAACACACTCTTTCTATGGTTTTTGTGTTCTTGTTTTTCAATCACTTTGTATCTAGTTTATTCAAGGTGAATTCCAAGGTTACGGGGTTAAGACTAGCATCTAATTGGTATACAAGGAAGTGTAGTGTGGATACATCATAGAGGTGATCTCCATTGATCACTTGGTTTCATTGGAAGTGTCGTGTTAAGGTGAAGGTCACCATTTGATTCTACCGATCACGCTACAAAGGTATTACTTTTCTTGTATTAACTTTGATTGATCATATGACTCTATGGATCCGTTGATAGGTGCTTGTTCCGCTGTGTTTTATATTTGATTATATGTAATTCATTTGATTCAGCACCTATAGTGGTATCATGAGCCATCATATGATGTCATATGATCATCGTGTATGCGTAAAAATGGCTAAAAATGCGTGTTTTTAATAGAATCAAAAAGATAATTTTAAAACAGCCCCTAGGGCTTATTTTTTTGAAATTAATTCGACCCGGGATCTATGATTTTTGCTCCTATAGCCATTTGTTATGCATACTTTAATTGGTTTAGTTATCGGTACGTGTAAAAGGGCCTAAATCGCGTATTTTGGAACGATTCTTGAATCGATTTTAAATCAGCCCTTTGGGCATTATTTTCATAATTAATATGGTTTTTATAAGGTCTTTAATATAGTACTAAGTGATCCTTAAGCCATTGGTTACACGTACTAATCGGGGTTTTAATTCTAGTTAATTTGTTTCTTTGATTCGTTGGCTAA
>BQNB010026329.1:44803-58726 GCA_026074375.1 Tanacetum coccineum | reverse complement strand
CTGAAAACCTACTTTTCCCGTTAGAATTAGGATTAGGACTGACATAGGTTTAGAATAGAATATAATTAACATAGATTAGATACTAAGATATTAATTAAATTGATAGATTTAACCTCGCTTCAAGTGTTCGCACCCTACTTACCACGAAACTACTACCGATCGGGTACACAGCCCGTTAAAGTGTTGTTTTTGGTTTAATCGGAAAAATATAAATTTAAAACTTGAATCCTAAAAATATACACCACACAATGACACATCAGTTCGACCCGTTGTTTAGGCTCGTTTGTTTAGGTTGTTTAGCAGTTAGGGTTTGTTATGTGTTTTCTATTTAATGTAATTGCATCGTAACATTATTGTCGAATCTGATGAATATATTTCAGTATTCCCTCTTTGATTTCTACAAAGAGCATACGCATTTATATAAAAACTTCAAATGATTAATCTTTTTTGTCATTAAAAATACACATCTTAAGCTTTCCAACCATATATCAAACATAATACGTGAACATCCAGATCAATACAGTTTGTTTATAAAAGTTGGGGGAAATAGATGATTATTAAAGTCAAACTCGCTTGACATATCACATGTGATATAATACTAATCTGTAAATTCTTACGCTCAATGTGCTGTCGTAAAATTAGCATGAGTATTAGTATAGAACTCCAAAAGACTTGCCATTTTTTCATTGAAAAATACACCTTCTATGCTTTCCAACCATATATCACACATAATATTTGAACATTTAAATCAATACGGTTAATTCATCGAAGTTGGTGAAAATAGAAAAAAAATGATATTCAAACTTGTTTGATATATCACGTGTGATACAACATAAATATGTTAGTTATAACACTAAACATGTTGTTGTAAAATGAGAATAAGAATTTGAATACAACTCCAAAAGATTAATCATTCTTTGCACCGAAAAATAATACTTATGTCAATATCTTCTGTCTTCGAATATAAAAATTAGTGTTATATCACATGTGATATTTTAAGCATGTTTGAATATAAAAAGACATATATTTCTTTAACTTCTATAAATAAACTGTAATAATTTGAAAGTTAAAAAATTATGTGTGATATATGGTTGAAAAGTTAAGGATTTGAATTCTTAAATGTAAAAAAACGATGAATTTTTTAAAGTTCTACGTAAATACTTATGCCAATTTTACAACACTATGTTAAGTGTTCGAACTTATAAATTAGTGTTATATCACATGTTGATGCGGCGGGTTGCAACACCTAGGTTTTACAACCGTCATATGTAGAGTATCTAATCGTTGTGGTGTAGTATAGGCAAGACTCGGGAGGGGGGGGGGGGTTGATCATTTTAGCCTTAAAATATTAAGTCTAACAAGGAAAGTCACGATCATCAATTATATAGTGTCGGTCTTACGTTTTAGGAACTTTATTATCAATATAATAAATTAGTTATGAACTCGGGCTCGAGGTTTAAGCTAATACTGTATACGTTATGGGCTACAAAACCAAGCCCGACCCATCATCTCTTCAACCCTATGCGTCTTCTAGGTGTATAAATACCCCTCTACATTCCATGGAAGGGTGTTGGTTGATTTGTATTTCTCATTCTCTCTTTGCAATACAACTTCCTCCCATTT
Organism: Tanacetum coccineum; assembly: GCA_026074375.1. Lineage (NCBI taxonomy): Eukaryota > Viridiplantae > Streptophyta > Magnoliopsida > Asterales > Asteraceae > Tanacetum > Tanacetum coccineum. The sequence goes on along the minus strand of BQNB010026329.1, from coordinate 57,103 downwards.
CCCATCTTATCTCTCTCTCTCTCTCTCTCTCTCTCTCTCTCTCTCTTTATATCTCTAGTTCTTCTTATCTTCTTTCTATCTTTCTTTTTATATGTAATATGTGTGATTTGGATTAGTGGTTCTATATTTAACAATTGGTATCAAGAGCTTGGGGTTGATTTGATTGTGTTTGTAGTTTAAAAAGTGTGTCTTTTTGAAAAAAAGGGGCTTCGAAATTTTTTTAGCTTTAAAAATTCAAAAACCGTCACTTTTTGATTTTTAGTGTTAAAGTCTACGTTTTTATAGCTTATTAGTGTATTTAGAAGACGTTTTAATCAAAAAACTAGGAGCTTTCACGTTATTTATAGCTTATTTTATTCTTATTTTATATTCGAAAACCCTTCTTAAAAAAACAAGATCAAAAATCGCTTTTAAGGGTGCATGGTTAATAAAGTTTTCATTTTTATGAAAGATTTATGTGTTTTACGTTAAAAAGTGATTTCTTGAGTTATTTTTTGCTATTGTATACGAACAAGTGGTTTTGGAAATTGGGGTTTCAAAAACATAGCATTTTTCAGAAATTAGGGTTTCGGAAAATAGAACTTTCGGTCTTTTAAAGTTTCAGAACTTAGAACATTCACCATTTTCGGTTTCAGAAATCTTGTGGTTTCGGTTTTAGAAAATTGTGGTTTCGAATTCGGAATTTTCGGTTTCAGAATTTTCAGTTTCAAAAAAGTGTAGTTTTGGTTTCAGAATTAGTACTTTCGGAAAGGTTTCGGAATTCGTGCTTACGGAAAAGGTTTCGTAATTTGGGCTTATGGAAAAGTAAAGGTTTCGGAACTTATGAATTTAACCCAAATGTGTACGTTTTACTTACCAAATTTCGACTCAAACTTCAGTGGAAAATCAAAATTTCGACCCAAATTGTTTTTCCTTACATAAGAAACAAACAGATTATCATCATAGTCGCTGAATAGTTCATTGAAACACAACAACAACACCAAAATAAACCACAACACAATCTTATCTTCTTAAGATCCTTAATTCATTTCACACAATTGGATTCAATGGAAACGAAATATACTTTAATTTTGTGTTCGGATTCAGAAGAATAAGAGCTGCAACAGTTGCAAAAGAATGAAAAGAGTATGAAACAGAGATCCATGAACAATTTTAATGCACTCAAATCAACCTTTCAACGTTTATCCAACTCAAATCTCTTTGGATATAACATACACAGTTCCTTTCAGTATGAATTCGGACGTCTCTGCGGTGAAGAGTTCAACACCTTCAAGTCTACGCTTTTCCACAATATGGATAACCTAGAAAAGCTACTCAACAAAGAACTACTTCACGTTAAGGATTCCAAGTCTGCTTTAAGTGTGATCAAAGTGCAGTATGACAAGTTCTTGCATTCGAAAGTGTTAAAGCCTTCAAACTACGATGGTCGTCATATAAAAGAAATCTTCAAAGAATACGCTTAAATGGAAGCTCAATCCTTGATGTGTCTTCGTATAGGTTGTTATTTTAGTTATCAAGTTTTACATTTATATTTTGTCGACTTTACCTAAAAACAACACTTTAATGGGCAGTGTACCCGATTAGATGTAGCTTCGTTGGTAAGTAGGGTGTTGATCACTAAGAGCGAGAGCATTAATCTATTAGTTGTATCAATATTTTGGTTAACTAGATTAAGTCAATTTAAACTATGTTAATTCTAATCTATGTTAAACCTATGCTAAACCTAATTCTAACGGACAAGGAAGGTTTTTAGTCTGACAGAGTGGCACAGGTTTGGTGGTGACTTAAATCAATTTAAAACACAGTAACACACGCAAGTAGATAATCAAAAGATAAAAGAGCGGTCTAGCCAATTATAAGAAAAACTGTATTAGCCATGATTAATCCAATTAAAACAAAGGTTTGTTTATTTTAGTGCAATGAGTGCTTATCTCGATGCGGCATATCATTCCAAGATTTAGGAGGTTGATGAGGTGTCATTTTATACACTTTTTTAGGGTCATTTAACCCCCTAAATCGTGTGTTTATGCCCAAAATAGGTACTTAATCGTTCCTTTTCAGGTATTTTGCATTTGGAAGGCATTTGGAGGAAATACACGTGACTTGGGCTCATTTGGAGAAGAAACGGACAAGACTATGGACCTACACCAACATTGCTTAAGAATTTCTCTACAATGGCTGGAGACGGCGTCACAAATACAACGTGACGCCGTCACAACGATGATCAAGACGGTGTCACGAGATTCCAAGACGGCGTCAGAGCACACGACCCAACCCATTATCTAGAATATTCTCTTTCATGACGGCGTCACGATTAAAACGCGACGCCGTCACAGCGATTTTCCTATATATACAAACCCGAATTTAGGGTTTTGAGTGTGTAACTTTAGAATAAAAAGAGGGTACGAACCCTAGTTCGTTTAGCAGCTGTTAGGGACGAATTTAGGGCCTAAAAACCCTATTGTACTTCCTCCAACTCATGTTTTAATCAAGTAAGGTTTATTTAATCATTCAATATGTCTATGTGTTGTTTGATTCATCTATGTTCTTGCTTTATTAACATGCTAGGCTAAGCCTCCTATTGTGTTTATTTATGATTGTATGAAACCTAGAATGTAGATCTTAGTGGTGTTGCTTCTTGTGATGGATGTGCATGTTAGGCCTTAGAAAACCAGCTTTTGTCTGTATCGCTGTTGATATGTCTAGGGAAACATGATTGTGTAGAAAGGATACCATCGGGTAACAGTCTTCATACTACCTTGCCCCCTAATATGGTTGATCCACTTTTAATATATTTCACATGCACTTAGTGTACCCTTAGGGGCCTTGTAATAGTCTTCATACTACCTTGCTTGTGCGTTGCTCTAACGGAATGCTAAGTAGACGGCGGGTTCGTGTAATTCGTTCATGACTTAGGAAATAATTACACAGATCATCACAAGTGTGACAAGGCAACAACACTAGGAGAAGCAATCTAGGGAGTAATACATGATTAAATAAACACAGTCTTTTATCTTATTGTTATCACCATTAGTTTAGATTTATATTTAGTTTAATAGCTAAAACCAACCAACCTCTCCAATATATGATTTACTTGCTTTCCATAAAACATAAAAATACAAAAATAATCTTCCCTCAACCTTTAGAATTCTGTTAGACCGTGATCAAGCCTTCCCAACCTATTTCCTGCGTGAACGTAACAACCCCCGAGTCTTGCCTATACTACTACTACAACGATTAGGTGCTCTGCCTAGGGAGTTGTAAAACTTCTTGTTGAAGTCTAACGACGACCGCATCAAGTTTTTGGCGCCGCCGCCTGGGGAATAGTTAGGTTTTGATCATAGTTTAACTTAGTTCTACTCGCTTGAATCCTTTCAAGTGAGATTTTAATTCCTGTCATTAGCTTTCTTGTAGTCTATCTTTTTCTTTGTGCCCTTTGTTCGTAACATTTGTAAATTTGTAAATTATAATGAATAGGTATGGTTATTCTAGCGTAGGTAGGTTTGATGTATTCTTCCGTAATCAACTCTTGGTGTTCCAACAACATCAAGATGAATCTCTTCGGGATTTGTAGACTCGTTTCAAAGACATAATCCGAAAAGTCCCGAATCATGGCCTTAGTATATGGACCCTAATTGAAATCTTTCTTAAACATCTTGACTCGCTATCTCGTCATATCATCAATTTGATAGCAGAAGGGGATCTTATGAAGTTTAGTGATATAGGAGCATGGTATGCCATAGAGGATTGTATCCAATATGATAAAAAATGTAGCAGCCCAACAAGCGATATTTCTGATGAAACAATAGCAAATCCAAATACACAAATAGTTGGGGATGATATGGTTAGGGTACAGGTACCTAGATGCATAGCATGGTTAGATTATGATGAGCATGTAGATAGCCTAAGTATGATGGATAACGAGGTAGGAGTTACAAGCCCTAAGAGTACCACACAAACCTTACCGCCATTTGAGGAATACACACTGCCCGTGACTTACCCGGAAGAAGTAGAAAAGACTTTAGGAACCCCGATAGAGGTAGAACCTTTGAGCAAAACAAAACTAGAGGAAGTAGGCTTGAATTGTAATCACAACACTCCTTTTAGTTTTACGGAAGTTCTTAGTTTTGATGAACCAGAGCCTCAACATTTACTCAATAGTCCATCCTTAGATGTAAGTCTAGGAGACGTAATAGGCCTCAAACCACCCATCAAACCACATAGTCTAGATAGTTCTAGGATGAAGGTAGTAGATTATTTAACAACTCACACACCGCATTTACCTCACGTGGCAAATTCCTATCCTAAGGGTGTGTATAGTTATTATAACCCATCTATAGATGACCCTAAAAGACATTATGGATTTAAACCGGGTTTATTAGGAAAAAGTGTATCCCTAGGTGTTGATATTTCAAATTGGGAGATGTTTGATGATGATTGGGGATTTGAATCTAAGGAAGTTTCTCCTTTAGGAGAAGAGCTTAGTTTATTTAATAGGCCAAATGAAGTAGAGAGAGGTAGAATCTAGAAGCACATCGTTTAGAGCCTATTCTTCAATAACAAATTTCTCAACGTATGGCTCTTTCTCATCACGATGGAATGTACCGTTACTATCACCCGCACTTGAACTCAAGTGTATCAGAACCCTCCCGTTTATTTGTTAAATAAGGGTTGAGTCAGGCTCGTGACTCGAAAAAAAAGCGCTTCTCGGGAGGTAACCCAATATTTACTTTTATCGCATATTAGGAGTGTCTTGTGTGTTTTAATTCTTTATAGTTTGTTTTATTATGTTTGAACTATATTGTAATCATACTTTGTTTGTCTTTAACCTCGTCTTAATTTCAACCAAAGGTATTTTGCAACAATAAGTGTAGGGGAATTTATTCGGCTTTTGATCCAAATTCAAACATGTTAAATGAATTGTTTAGATTAATTCGCGTCAGTTTTGAGTCATATGATTGAATTGTTAAATATCAGGTTTTATGCGCCCATTTTAACAGGAATTAACTTATGAAATCAAGTGCAATAAATTTTTCATCAAAAACAAAAATTTCATTTTCACATACTGTGGAGACGGCGTCACAATTTACACGCGACGCCGACACCACGACACCTGTGACGGGGTCACATAAACCATGACAGCGTCAAACGACCTGGTTTAGAAAACTTAAAGTTTTTAATTATTTTTGAAAATAAAACTTGCATAACATTTAATATATGTATTCTTTTGTTATAAACCTGCAAAAACCTAATGAGTTTAACAATTCTCTCATCCTATCTTTACTGCTTTATCGAGTCGAACCCTAAATTCATATTGTATATTTGTCTATCACACATTTTATGCTTGGTATAGTTGTCTTTGTCTTTGATTATAGGTTATATTTGATGAGAAGAAGCTTGGAAGTTCTTAGGAAGTTTCATTGGATGATTCTCGGAGGACGATTTAACCGGTTATCGCATGTTTCTTCTCCATTATTGAGCAAACCAGGGGAGTACTAGTTTCTTTTACTTGTTTTCTTTTCCCTTTATTCGTTTCAACGGGTACTTTTATAGAACATTGGGGAAAATGTTCAACTTAAGTGTAAGGGAAAATAAACCTTAGAAACTATTCTTTCATTTGCCATTTGCTTTGTCCTTAAAATGATAGGTAATATATCGAAATATAACACAAAAGGTAATTTTTACCCAAATTTAATTTTTTTTACGACACATACCGACGAAAACCGAGTATTAATAGCGTCTCATGGATAGGAATTTATATGACTAGCACAATAACCCTTAGAATTCCACCCAAAAAATGTGAGGTTCGCCCTTAGATCTTTACCCGGTTCAAGTTAAGGTTGATCTGCAGGCGTGCATGTCTATTCCATCGTTACGACCATGTATGCATTGCCTTGTCGCCTTTTCTGGAATGTTTGGTGTTAGTAAAATTCATATAAGTGTACCAGTAGCATATTAAATTCTAGAACTTGTTATTATGATGCATTCCGAGACCGCATAGTAAGTATTAGGATTTGCTTGATAAGAGGCATTAGGATTAACATATGTTTTAAACATGTAATTGTTATGATAGTCACATCGATCATATAACTATCCCACACCCTTGCCATGCACTCATTATTAGTGTAGGATACCCCTAGTACAACCCTTCGAGCCTATCATTTTTCATAGTTCTCATAATTTTCTGGTGGATTCCAGATCATTAATGAAGAGCATTGTCACCCTTAAACCAATCGTTACACCCAAATCGCCTTAGCCTACCTTGTATGTACTCTCTTTTATTACATTATTGTGTTTAACCCAAGTTAATTATTGAGTACACGGTTGCTAAGTCCTTATCATTGTAAATACTGTTTTGGGACAATTGGGATTCATGGTAGTATTTATTTCGCGGAAGAATGGGTAAGAAAAGTTAAGTCAATACCCCCATATGTTTGTCAAATGATATCCATGTTATTTTGATCCACTTCAAATTGGTTCATTAGATAGATTGTAAATATCGAGTATGTAAAAGCTCAACTGTAGGGGTACGTATTATAAACCCTATGTGATGTATTATGTTATTAAAAAAAATGAGAAAAGAAAAAGAAAGAGATTGATGTAGAGTTGTGTAGAGTTTGTATATCTTTGTCTGAGTCTTGGCTTAGCAACCAAACCAGCGTGTATTCATGTAAATAATTAGCTAACCCATCTACTCTAAATTCACCCAAAGCCACCCAAATGTATCATATTCGATTCCGTTTCCATTATATGTTATCTTACACCTACACCCCACAACCCTTTAAAAGACCTCTTAGATAGTAATGAATAATGCTTGCACCTAGCGATGGAGGTTTGATCCTTTACCAAGCCTATGGTAATTTATATGTTATAACAGGTAATGAGTGTTGATTTTCTGTTTCCCCCTTATGTTATAATTTATTATACACCCGAGTGAAAGAGAGAATCCCAAACACTTATGTGAGGTGCTAGTGTATACTTTCCGTGCTTTTAATTACGAGGTCTAGAAGGTTGTGTTGTAAAATACTTTTAAAGAGTAGGTAAAATGACCCCTCATATTGTTATTGTCTAGGTAGAAAAGCCCATTTGCTTGAGGACAAGCAAATCCCAAGTGTAGGGGTATTTGATGAGGTGTCATTTTATACACTTTTTCAGGGTTGTTTAACCCCCTAAATCGTGCAATCGTTCCTTTTTAGGTATTTTGCATTTGGAAGGCATTTGGAGGAAATACACGTGACTTGGGCTCATTTGGAGAAGAAACGGACAAGACTACGGACCTACACCAACATTGCTCAAGAATTTCTCTATAGTGGCTGGAGACGGCTCACATATACTAATGTGACTCGTGTCACAAAACGATGATCAAAGACAGTGTCACGTAGATTCAAGGACGGCGTCAATATGCACACGGACCCAGCCATTATCTACATATTCTCTTTAGACGGCGTCACGATTAAAATGCGACGCCGTCACAACGATTTTCCTATATATACAAACTCGAATTTAGGGTTTTGAGTGTGTAACTTTAGAATAAAAAGAGGGTACGAACCCTAGTTCGTTTAGCAGCTGTTAGGGACGAATTTAGGGCCTAAAAACCCTATTGTACTTCCTCCAACTCATGTTTTAATCAAGTAAGGTTTATTTAATCATTCAATATGTCTATGTGTTGTTTGATTCATCTATGTTCTTGCTTTATTAACATGCTAGGCTAAGCCTCCTATTGTGTTTATTTATGATTGTATAAAACCTAGAATGTAGATCTTAGTGGTGTTGCTTCTTGTGATGGATGTGCATGTTAGGCCTTAGAAAACCAGCTTTTGTCTGTATCGCTGTTGATATGTCTAGGGAAACATGATTGTGTAGAAAGGATACCATCGGGTAATAGTCTTCATACTACCTTGCCCCCTAATATGGTTGATCCACTTTTAATATATTTCACATGCACTTAGTGTACCCTTAAGGGCCTTGTAATAGTCTTCATACTACCTTGCTTGTGCGTTGTCTAACGGAATGCTAAGTAGACGGCGGGTTCATGTAATTCGTTAATGACTTAGGAAATAGTTACACAGCACAAGTGTGACAAGGCAATAACACTAGGAGAAGCAATCTATGGAGTAATACATGATTAAATAAACAAAATCTTTTATTTTATTGTTATCACCATTAGCTTAGATTTATATTTAGTTTAATAGCTAAAACCAAAACCAACCTCTCCAATATATGATTTACTTGCTTTCCATAAAATACAAAAATACAAAAAAAACCTTCCCTCAACCTTTAGAATTCTGTTAGACCGTGTTCAAGCCTTCCTAACCTATTCCTCGAGTGAACAATAATAACCCCCGAGTCTTGCCTATACTACTACTACAACGATTAATAAGCAAAAGTAAATATGCTTTCTAAGATGTTCAAGCCAATGTGGACAACATCATATCAATCATTGATACGAAATATCAACAACGTAAGTTGGATTGGTATAAACCAATTACAGATGACATAAGGCAACTTTTTGAAAAACTCTTAATTCCAGTTGCTCACAAAGCTTTCAAAAATGTTGGGATTTTTGAAAATGCTTCGAAAAAAGAAACGTATGAAGATTCGAAATACGTCAAATTTCTTGAAAAGAAGGTTGACGAATGTGAAACACAAAAGGCTGAATTTTCAAATGAATATGATCTACTCCTGAAAGAATGTCTCTTGAATGACATAATGTGTGATATTATTTTTTATTTTGATAATATTGATAAACAAACAGAATTGCAATGTTTGTATTTAGAGAAATGTCAAGAATGTGAAAATCTTGAACTTGAGCTTTCCAAGAGTAAAACACAACAAACAGACAAACGTTTTGCAAATCTAGAACAATACTGTATTGAACTTGAACTTGCTTTGCAACATGAAAAGGAAACAAATGTTTGTAAAAACTCTTGGGGAAAGCAACCTTTGATATTAGGGAATAAAGAAAAAGCTTTAAAAGAACAAAATGATTCCCTGATTGCTGAAATCAACCGTAAAACGCTTGAAATAAGTGAATTGAAAGCTTAGTTACAAGATAAGACGATTGCAAACGCTGAAATGCGTGAAAGTTGAAACAAGATGAAAGTTAAGGGTGTGGATACTAATTTTGGATAACCCTCAATCTTGGGAAAACCGCCTTTGCAAACAATCTGAAATCAACCAATTGTGAGACAACCGACTGCGTTTAAATATGAATGATCTCAATTTTCAAAATCACAGTTTGCCTCCCAAATTGTTGAGAAAAATGCATTGACAAAACCAGTCACTCCATATTCTTGGCCTCAAGTAAGACAATCCGTGTTTACAAAACCTTACCATGTGAATGCACTAGGCCCATCTATGATTAGTTCAAACACTGTGTCAAAAACGTCACCAAAAGAATCTGTAGGATCCAATGACATGGTTCATAACTACTACCTAGAGGAAGATAAGAAAAAGGAACAACTTCAGAAAGACAAGCTTTGATTTCTAAACCTAGTGTGCAAAAGACTGCTATATTACAAAACACTGCTAATGGTAGCAAACTGAAACCTAGGAACTCTTATCAACAACCTAGGAATTGGCCACCTTCCATGAGTAGTCGTGTAACAAACAAAGCTATTCACATAGCAGAAAAACCTAGGAATCAAAATCCTTTCTTGAAGTCAAAAGACTTGGCATGTCTTACATGCAAAAAGTGCATTTACACAGCAAATCACGATGCGTGCATTTTGAAATACCTTTTTGAGGTGAATTATTGTGCCTTTGCAAAGGAAAAGAATGCACAATCCCATAAGACAACAAAAAGATACATACCCGTAGAAAAGAAAAGTGATGTTAAGTAACCTGATAGACAGATCCCCAAATGACAAAGGTTTTCTCTAAATAAGACATCCGCTGTGTATATGAAAACAACGCCTCCTAAATCTTGTCTTACATGGAAACCAACGGGTAGAATCTTCACTTTTGTTGGTCTTAGGTGGATTCTTACAACGAAGATTGTTGAAACTTGCATCAACACAAATGATAGTGCTTTACCACTAGGAAAGGAAACATGTACTCCTTAAACTGTTATTTGTGCAAACTCTTCTTATTTGAGTGCATGTACTTCAATGGCTTTTGAACCTATTTCTTCAAGGGTTCAACGAACGTAAATATTATAACATCTTCTACGCTTGTTTAAACTACAAATTTTGATAATTTCAGAAAATCTTTAGAAAAAATACAATAACAAAAAATCTTCAAAAAGCAAATACAAAAACAGAACATTTTCAGAAACAAAATATAAAATTAAAATCTAAATAAAATTCCAAAAAGAATCTTCTCGACATGTCTCTTGGTATCGATAATATTTACGTATCTAGAAATGTCAATTAATACTGACACATGTATGTAAATAAAGTTCTAACAAGAGTTTAAATGTTTTCAAAACACGTCATTTCTAATTTTCTCAATGGCTTATGTACAAATCAATACATAATTCGGACTTTAAATAAAGGAAAGTTTATCTTTAAAGATAACTTACCCTAACAACGAAAAGAGCAATCTTTTCGGTCTTGAACTACTTTCACAAAACATTTAAAGTTTTGTAGCTCAAGTCAATGACTTGTAATCACTCTCAGATTACAACTCGGTCTCCAATGACAAAGGAGAGTGTACGCTTCAGTGCGCTTATCCTTAAGCGTTAGAAGAGTAGTCTTTTAACAAATGGGTTTTCAAAACATAATTTTTCAAGAATTTCTCAAAAGACAATTCAAAATCTTTCAAAATTGTGTGTTCAACACTACATCATCACGGAACTTTCAAAAGACGATCATTTTTATAAGTCAAACAATTTTTGAGGGGAGTATTTTTCAAAACCAAAGTTTTGATGTTGTTAGATACATCAATTCAAAGACAAATTTTCATGTATCCAACACATATAAATGTGATTCTCAAAAGATGTCTAAAAACACCTAAACACACACTAAATAGCTTAATCGATCCTATAACAAGATATAACAAGTGGAAAAATCTTTCAAGACTAATATAATGACAATTCACACATTAATTTGGGTATTCTTGAAATACTCTTGCGTTACTCTTCTGAGTTCGTCCACTAGTGAAAGGTTTGACATACTAGTACTTGTACGAAGTGTGTTATACTCGAGACATCTTATCTCATAAGAGATTCACATCCAAAAAGTTTTGATGTTTTTGAATACATTCTTTCACGACTATCTTTATGTGTGCATCTTATCTCATAAGAGTGCCTAAGGTTCCTGTCTGCTACAAAGTCAAGGTCCATTCGGGTATAGTCCCTAAGGTTATTCACCACTTAATTCCTTAAGGTTCCCATTTGCTGCAAAGTCAAGGTCTATTCGGGTATAGTCATCAACACGATCTTAAAAGAATTGAGTAAGGGACAATAAATCGAGGCCATGATGAAGGACTCTTTGGATTAAGTTTTTGAAACGAGTCCACCCATCGTAGATAGATTCATCTTGATGTTGTTGAAACATCAAGGTATATCTTTGGAATAGGAAGGTTGTGCTTTGTGGTGGGTTTTGAAAGGGTGTGGTTGGTGGTCTTTCATACATCATGATGGTGAATGAAAGAGTGATTTACAAAACAAAGGGAACGAAGAAAAGATACACTAAAGGGAAGCTAATTGATAGAAATTAAAATCTCACTTGATAAGAATCTTGTGAGTAGATCTAAGCTACATAATGATCGAAACCTAACTATTCCCCGACAGCGACACCAAAAACTTAATGGGGGTCTCGTAAAGACTTCACATGAAGTTTTACAATCCCTTAGGCGGAGTACCTAATCGTTGTAGTGTAGTATGGCAAGACTCGGGGGTTGTTATCGTTCTCTAGGGGAATAGGTTGGGATGGTTCGATCAAGATCTAACAGAGGTCTATGGGGTTGAGCGAAGATTCTTTTTACATTTTTATTTTATAGAAAGCAGGTAAAATCGTAGTTTGAGAGATTTGGTTTGTTTTATCTAATTAAACTAAATTATAATCTAAACTACTTTGGTGGTAAGTTATATGGTAAACGAACGTATTTACTTAATCGTGCTCCACTCCTCAGATTGCTTCTCCTAACCATGTTGCTTTGTCACACTTGTTAAGTATTTCCTAAGTCATGAACGAATTACACGAACCCGCCGTCTACGTAATATTCCGTTAAGGCAACGCACAAGTAAGATAGTATGAAGACTATTACAAGGCCCCTAAGAGTATATTAAATGCAATTGAAATATCTTAAGAGGCATCAACCATATTAAGGGTAAGGTAGTATAAAGACTGTTACTGA
>BQNB010026329.1:0-42324 GCA_026074375.1 Tanacetum coccineum | reverse complement strand
ACAAGCCAAACGCACCCCTATTGATTTATAACAAAACCAAACGCATCCCTTGGGTTGTTTTATATTCAAACCAAACACACCCTTCGGGTTTTTCAGCCGACCCAAACACCCTCCCGGCTATGAAACCCAAACCAACAAACAAACACCCCTTGGTGTTATAAGACAAACTAAACGCACCCCTTTTGGTGGTGGCCGCCACCCACACGCACCCTACGGTGGTGGCTGCCACCCCAAACGAACACCCCTAGCTGCTAAACCCAACCCGACCCCGGCTGTCCCACAGCCCGACCCGACCCACACGCACCCTCTTCGGCTTATTTTACAAACCAAACCGCACCCCGTGCGTGGTTGTCATACCCGGGCCCAACGCACCCCTTCTTTGGTGACAACCCACACCGAACGCAGCCCCCTTTTCGTGGTGGTTTTAAAACCACACGAAATCATGGTGGTGCGACGGTGATGATGATGGTGATGATGATGAGGTAGATGGTGTATGATGATGGTGGCGTCGGTGGTGGGGAGTCGCGAGTGAGGGAGAGTGAAGGTGGGGATCGGATAGATCGGAGGATGGGGAGTCTTTTTGGTCTTCGCCGGATATGTCCGCCGGAAAAGTTTTCCGGCGGCGGCGCGACGGTGGCCGGCGGTGGGAGGTGGTGGCCGGATATTTTGGAGAAGAGAGAGAGATAAGTGTGAAGTGTGTGTTTATAAAGATGGAAATGAAATAAGTGTATAAGATTTTATATATATATATAAAACTTTAATATTAATTGTAATATATTTAATAGTTGAGGGACCTAAAGTGTAACATTTTTGGTATAGTTTTTATAAAAACCGGTTTCGCATGACCTTTGAGCGACCTAACGGACGATTTAAATCCCGAAACTTTCGCCATTGTTTTTATAATCATTTTTCTGATAAAAATGAGTATTCGCTTGATAACATTTCATAATTATTTTATAACATTTAATAAAATATCTGTTATTCATTTTATGAACCGGTTTCGCTTCGTCCGAAATAAAAATGGATTTCAACTCGAATATTCGCGTTATCCACAACGCTTTTAATTAAAAAAATGATGACTAATTTATTTAATATTTTTATTAAATAAATACTGATAATCAAAAACAAATTTAATTGTTTTTGTGTGTCCGCGTTGTATATTGTTCGAATAATGTTTGCCGGTGCTGTTTTAGGCCCTTTTCAGGCTCGTTTCCAGGTCTCTGAGGCAAAACTAAAAAAAATGTCAGGAATGTCATTCCACTTCAAAATTGCTTTAGCGTCCTAGTCGTGAACACGTGATTTATATGATCGTTCTTATAAGTCTAAGTCCAACCCTAAAATCAAAATATTGAAATCGTCCTGAAACTAAAATTCGAAAATTCTCGGATGTTACTAAGTACCTACCCTTAAAGAAATCCTCTTCCCTAGATTAATTTGTGTTATCCGATTGTGTGACCGAGAAAAGGTTTAAAATCTGATAAACCGTTTCTAAGCAAGACGATGATAACTTTCTTCAGCAAGATTAGATGTTTCGACACTATTTTCCGTCCAATCCTAACTTATCTCAATATTTACAGAAAGTTACTATTTTTAGACTCTTCGTTTTTATAACCGAATAATGATCTTAAAACTATTAATTGAAATAATATATTAACCGACCTTTATTTTATCATTCCAAAATGTCCTCATAAATGATAGTAAAAATTATTTAAAATATCCTTAAACTTTTACTTACCCTTTAGTTTTGACCCGCTATATCTCAAGTTTTAAAACTGACAAGCCTCGTGGCAAAGTAAAACGTCATTACGAACAACTTTCGTGTTTCGCCGGAAGGCTGAAACGGACTCGAAAGTGCTCAAATCGTTTAATTAATAATCTGCCAGCTTTAATATATATTAAAATTAACTTATTTTCTACTAAAGTATATATTTCGATTACACTCCAGTTTCTTCGTTATTTGGATTTAAAAGTCCCGTTTTATGTCTAAACGTCCGTCAAAATATAATTTGTTATATTTTGTAAACCAAAGTCTAAGTTATCGAAACCTCGAATCCCGAATCTCATGTTCCGATTTCTGATTTAAATTACTCGTTATATAAAGGCACTAAAGTCCATTTTTAGTCCAATTCTCGTCTCAAATATGTCTCGTTTTAATATTTATTCATGTTTTACTAGACCGCGCAAGTTATACCGGATTTTATCACATATAATCAATTATAATAAAAAAAATAGAAATAATGAATGCACTTTTAAACTAAACTCACCCTTTTTATACTTTTTTCGGTGTCACCACACTCAAACGCACCCTACGGCTGTTATGAACAGCCAAACGCACCCTTGTGCGGTTATAAAAACAAACCAAACAAACCCTTGTCTCCAACCTGCTGACCCGCCGCATCCTACCCGTCAACCCCGGGCTTTTCGACACCAAACACAAACAACGCGCCCTAAGTAGATTTTGTGTAACCCTTAACCCGACCCACAAACCCTTGCCCCGGCTGTCCCGAGCCAAACCCAACAACCCTTTTTGTTATAACCCAAACTGATCTTCATCCTTCTTGTTCTTCCATAACCACTTTAGCTTTATAATCATCTTTCCAAATGGTTTGTCGACTAGTTCCTAGACTTTCAGTCTGTTGAACTGATGAAGTTATTCCTGCATTGCTTCGATCCATGCAGAATCAGCCATTGCCTCCTTAGTGTTCTTCGGTTCAACAATACTCACTGTGAGGGCGAACATACACATTTCAGGATCTGTGGCAAGCTGTCGTCTTGTTTGAACTGGCATGGTTGGATTTCCACGAACTTGTTCTAATGGATGATCTCTGGTCCATCGGTAATCATGACTTTGTGGTTGAAATGAATGCACATCGGTATTATCAATGTTGCGTGAGGAAGACTCACCAATTTCTTGTACCCGTGTACAAAAAGGATTGATAAATTCATCTTCTTGAAATGATGCATTCGGTGCTTGATCATTGTTGTTGTCCTCAGCATGACCGTGTGCTGGATTGTAATATTCTTCAAGTAAAGGACTGAAGAGAAATTCCAACCCTTGTTGTGACGAATTTGTCTTCTCTGCTGTAGGAACAACATTTTGTCTTGGGGGCACGGGGTCAAAGTTGTCATAATCTGACGCCTTTTGTCCTTGAGGAACGAGGCCTGAAGAGACATTTTCAACAGACATCTCTTGTCGTTGTGGTGCGAGGTCTGAACTGTTGTGATCAGACATCATTTCATGAAGCACGGGTCCTGAACTGCTATGATCAGGAGCCATGAATTGAGGCACGGGTCCTGAACAAAATTGTTCAGAAACCATAAACTATCTTTGAGATAGTAGATCTCAACCATACCGTTTCACACCGAATGGAGTTGGATTTTCATTTGCGTCAAAGTAGCTCCAAATGGCATGTTCTTGTAGTTGACTTTATGTTGAAATTGGACGAGAAGGATCGCCAATAACATTCTCTAATGAGTGATTCTTTGTCAACTTAGTGATAGTATTAAACAGTTGAATAAGATGATGCAAATTTAATGGAATGACCCCTTGTCAATTAGTTTCTTCAAAACTAGAGTTTGAAGAAATATTATGAAGGAGGGGTGCATTATTAAATTATGCATTTTGATGTCCATGAATTTATTCTTCAACACCTTGATGAGTGACTTGAGATTGAATTTCCTGATTTGTTGGTGAAGTACTAGTAGATTGTTCATCTTGATCAATGGTAGTTGATGAAGGTGAACCAACTGGATCAACAGCTCTTGAAGCAACAATAGCTACCGGATCTGGGGAAACAGTTCGTGGTGGAAGATTATAGTACTCATTAAACAATGGTTACAACAGGATCTCATAGTCTTTCTTGGATGGTGGAACATATGGTGTTGGAGAAACTGAGATTTGCACGAGTCCTGAACTGATGTATCCAGGAGTCATCAAAGAAGGCGCAGGTCCTGAACTGATTTGCACAGGAGCCGTGACTTGACCATTTCAAGAACTGAACTGCTCTGCTGTAGTGCGGATGTTGGTGGTGAAAGTTGTAATGAATGATTCTTGACAGGGAGGAGATACTGGTTTAGGAGATGAGAGATCGATGACTGAAGTATCAGTAAAGGAACAGATGAAGAAACTTGTTGGATAGGAACAGTGACCATGGATTCAACTTCGGTTTCCATAGTAGTTTTTCCTGGTTCATCTTTTACTTATATATTTCTTCAGGATCAGGCTTAGTTTCCTCATTATCATCCCCAGCATTATCATCTCTGTCAAAATGTTCACTGACCACATCTGCTTCCCACTAAAGAATTAGCTTTTCCTCATCAGGAACCCCTGGCTTGGATCCAGTTCCTTCACTTGAGGCTCTAGAGATGACTGTGGACTCATCAGGAACCCCTAGTATGTTACCAGTTCCTTCATTTGAGCCTCTAGTTCCAGGTTGTCTCTTGCTCATTTTCTTGCTTTCCTTGAGAGCTTTCTAATGTTCAGCTGGCCTCTTGTTCAGCGGGAGTAAGAGTTTGAATACCCTTGGCTTTCTTAGACGAATTCAGAGACTCTTCTTTGACACATATATGGAATCTCTGAATGAATACCAGATATCATTCTTTGTGTGGGCTGGGTTCAGATTTAGACACATTCTTGCATGAGTAGCATGAAACTTTCCTTGCAAAGCTTCTTTTAGGCTTCAGTTAAGCTCGATTGATGGTACCCAATTCTAAGCTTAACGTTCTGGTTTAGGGACGATGTTGTCATGCAGGAGTGATCTCTAAGGCATTCCAAAAAAGATCAGCACTCAGAGTAACCATTTTTCATCAATGTTTGAATTGAAAGCTATAAACCCCAGTCTTTGTATCATGAGTCAGAGTATTTTCCAGAACAGCGGAATGTAGATAGAAGGGGAATTTGTTGATGCAGTTAATACCCTACGAAGTTTTGTTCTTGAAATATCAACAGGAAATTGTAGGAAGATTGGATTCTTCTGCACTTTCTTGTAGATCTTAGGAGAAGGGTTCCTTTCCAATCTGTAAACTATTCTGAGCAATGAAGGATTGTTATCTCATTCTTGGAGGTTCAGGATGGCAGGAATATTCTCTTCTGCCATCGTATCTGTTAAGGAATATCAACAAAGATAGACAAAACACAGCATATAATCAATGTTTAGATTAAAGTGTTCGCGTTTGAGTTTAACATGCATTGATATTCGATTACGCACAAAGTTATTCCACTTTAGAGTCACTGGGAATTGGTTAAGTCAACATGGTCAACCTTGGTCGATGGTCTAGAGATTATCTGATAGGGTCCTTTGGAAATAGGCCTAAGAGGTTTAGTGGGTTATTGGGCCAGACATGGCCAATTAGCCTAAGACGCTGCTCAAACAGATCCCAAAAACCGTCCATGAAGGCTAGGTTAAATTCCGCACATCAAAGATTATGACGCTATCTAACATTAAGCAAGATCCTACAAGATTTTTAGATTAATCTTTAATATCCTAGCAGAGATTTAAAAACATAAGACAGATTTAACTCCTTATTGATTTAACACCTTCACTTTCACATCTTGACATTTTATTCACATTCAATGGACCAGATAAACCATTTTATTCACATTAAATTAAACTATTCTCCCCTTCAAAATTTGCATATGCGATTGCAATTTTTGATCTAGTGAATTATAATACCAGTAATGTACTTTGGTCCACTTAACTAACGAACAGAATGGGAAAATAGATGAAGACTTGTTATTAGTATGGTCAAAAACAAGAAGATTTTCTCTTCTTTTGAAGATAAAGCGCACTGAAGCGTTACACTCTCCTTTTATTTGAAAAACTGGTTCGTACAGAAAAATTAAAGCTATCGACTGGAGTAACAAAAACATTGGTGTGTTTCGAAGTAGCTACAAGACCGAAAAGATTTCTCTTTTCGTTGTCAAGGATAAACGCACGATACACGTACATTTTCCTTTTATTGAAGGACCGGGTTGCAATCTAACATTTGATTACAAGCATTACCACGAGCTCTAAAATTTGGAAGGTTTTGTTATATTAGCTCATGACCGAAAAGATTTCTCTTTTCGTTGTCAAGGATAAATGCACTGACACGTACACTTTCCTTTTCTCTGAAGGCGTACACCTTTCTTTACTTTAAGGAACAGGGCTTGAAGAGATGCCAGCAGACGCCATTTGACATTAAGGAACGAGGTTTGAACCATTTTGTTCAAACGTCATCAAGATGAAGAACGAGGCCTAAACTGTTTTGTCCAAACATCTTTTGAAGCATGTTTCAACAGATTTTTGAATCCTTGAACTCCTGACGTTCAAGAGATATCTGTTCTTTTTGGTAACCAAAACTATGAGTCTTTCCTTTAAAGGGATTGATAAGGATGTATTTGCACTTGAAGTTAGAAGTACCTGCACTAAATAAAGAGGTTTGTATTGGCATTCATATGGGTTAGTGATATCATACATTTGAACCATTTGGAGATTCACCTGTCAACTTTGGTTGTGCTATCGGTGAAAACATCTTTCCAGTAGTAATCACCGAGACTAAATGTCTTGAAAAATTTGAACGTGGTTTCCACCTAAGACAAGATATAGGAGTGTGTGGTTTCATGCAACAAACGGAAGACCTTATTGAGAGAAAACCTTTGTCCTATCACAATATGCTACCAGTTTATGAGTGTGGGTCTTTGGTTGGCAACGGATTGTTGTTTCTGATCTTGGAGGGATGAAACTTTAGCACGAGAATTACCTATTCAGGGATCTTTGTTATACAATCATCATGATTTGTATTAAATATATATTATGAACAAATCGAACAAACAAATTGTTTGGATGTCCAAGTAGAAAACTAGAATTCCTGAGTGATTACTAGAGGCACACCAATTTGACATTCCACCACCTACACTTAGATCAAGGAGGGAACTCCTATATATGTTTCTAGGTTTTGGTGTACAAGCATTAGGAGTACAGTGTGCTCTAGTAGAGGCCATATCCCTATGATTAGGAATCCTGGTTTTGTCTTGTGTCATTTTCCTAGCATTCTCTAGAAAGTACGCATGAACCATATCATTAGAACCATATGATTCTTTATGACTATTCCTAGAGTAGTTAGGTGCATTCCACCTTGATAAGTTTTGTAGCAGCAGATTCTCTATACTTTAGGCATATTAATTGAGGAGTGACTGTTTTTGACAAATCATTTTTCTCATCAACTTGGGAGGCAAACCGTGGTCTTGACATTCTAGGTCGTTCAGACGTAAACGCATTCGGTTGTCTAACAACTAAATGGTTTCTAGATGGTTGTAAAGGCGGTTTCCCCAAGATTGATGCTTTAGCAAACTTAGTATCCATGCTATTTCCTTTTATCTTTCTAAGTTCATTTTTTAATGCCGCTATGTTGCAAAGAACCTTTCCTGAAACTGAGCTTTTAAATCAGCATTTTTGACAGACTTTTGATTAACTTGAGAAATTAAAGATTCACTGTTGTCTTTATTCTGAACTTTTGTCTTTTTAATTGAATCAAAAAGTTCTTTGTAAGTCTGTTTCAAATGCTCATTTTCTTTATGTAGTTGCTCATTTGATGCAAGTAATTTAGCCACACTGTGTTCTAATTCGATGTTAATAGTTTCAATTACATCGATGTCATCTTTAACTTTGGCTTCATTACTTGCTTCCTTCACACTTTTAATTTGTTTCTTCAAGTCGCAAATTAGTGTGGTTTTGGCCTGTAGCTGAGCTTTCAAATCATTTATCACAAAAAATTCACGAAATTCAGGAAGGTCCTGATTCATACATGGTTTGTTACTTTGAAAACTTTCTTTCTTTTGTTGTATTTGAATTTCAAGTGAAATACAATGTTTTTCAAGTTTTAAAAATCTGTTTGAAAGTTCATTGTAAACATCATTTTCAACCATATCTTTCGTTCTGAAAAACTCAGCATTAAGTAAAGGACTTTTTACTTGTTCAGCACCCTGGACAATCTCTCCTCCCCTATGACACATATTTGTTGAATTAGGAGTGGTATTGCTATCAATAGTTTCCAACAGATATGTGTCATAACTGGGTTCAGATTGCTCAGTATGCTGTTGTTCATTAGCAAGGATATTGTGTTGAGCAGTCAATTGTACCTCAGCAAATGGCTCTTCGTCATTTACTGGTCCGATATTTGCATCCACAGCATGTGTGGTATAATTCTCTGAACTGCTACTTGTATCCTGCTTGTCGGGATTCGTCCCACTGCTTTCTGTGACAACCAACCCGACATCTAATGCTTCACGCATATCAACCTTTTCCTCTCGCATATGCATCTGAGTTTCAATCTCTGATTTGCTGAGTGCATTGTTGTTTTCTGACTCTATCAAACTGTTTTTCGATACAATCGAACTATCATCCACTGCTTGAACCGGATTGATCTGAATATCTTGTGACTGCATCTTGACACTTTTCATAATTTGATTGCTCATGAATATTTCATCTTGAACTGTCTATCCATTTCTCCTTTAGGTGCATTTTAACTTCATTTTCCTGCAATGCGTAAATATACCTATGAAGTAACTTTCATTGAAAGTACATCTACCATGATATCTATGTAACTTCGATTAATATTACGCTCTGTAAGTTTCAAGGATCACAGTATATGTACATGTTGAAAGCGTTTTTCCTACACATTGACTTAGATGATCTGAAGAGTTTACCGCTGGTGAGGCAAAATATTCTTTGAACTGCAAGCGGAGTACTTCAAGACAAGTCTTTGCATGAACCTCATGAAGATTCTCTCTTTTAAATTGTAGCTTTAATTGATCCAAATTATGGAACATCTTTAATCCGAAAGTCTGATGGTCTGCACCGAAGAACGCGAGAAATGCAGGTTTAAATGCATCAGCAGCACGAGATAACTTGTTGTGATAGAGATTACTGAGATGTGTTTCGAGCTGTTCAAACCATAGCATGCGTACGGAGTGCAATTGTTTTACAACCAGTTGTGTCTCGTGCAGCTCTATCTCTTGAAAATTAGAAATCAAAGATTCCATTATAAATTCGATGTGTGAAATGAAATTAAGGATCTTAAGTAGATTAAGTGATTGATGTTGTGGTTTTAAATGCAATTAACGTTCACGGGATTTTACAAGTCTATGATTAAAACCGATAAAAGATTAACGGGATTTTACAAAATCAATAGAAAAACCGTAAATGAATAATTGTTTGTTGTTTCGGTTTGTTTGATGTTTGATTAGTCTGATTAAGTACTTGGTTGTGGTATTTGGTTTGTTGATTTGTTTGAAATTTGGCGCAGTTGGATTATGATTTTTTTTACCCTATTACCAAAATCTAAATTTGGTGTAAAAATAAGCTAAAAAGGCTAAAGAAAAAATTACAAATTACTTAATTTTTCCCGCCAACAAGTGTCGCTAAAAAGGTGTCGACCGAAATTTTTTTTACCCTATTACCAAAATTTGAATTTGATGTAAAAATAAGTTAAAAAGGTTTATAGAAAAAAAAAATTACAAATTACTTAATTTTTCCGCCAAAAATGTGTTCGCTAAAGGGTGGTGCGTCTGGATTTTTCTTGAAGCAACCGTGGCCTTATATAAAATCAACAACCGCTGTGACTCTTTTTCTTAATCGTCGTATATTTCTCAAACTCGCCGTGATTATTATCTCAAACCGCTGAGTTATTCAATTTTTGGCCATAGTAAGTTTCTTTTTGTTCAATATTAATAATCCACCTCGCCGTTCAAAATTTGCTCAAACTCGCCACCATGAGGCAAACCGCCTTCCTAAGTATAGCAAATCCGCCGCGATTAATTTGGATTTTAAATAATCAACTCGCCTTTTACACAGTCAAACCGCCCACCTAGCTTTTTCCTTGTATAGTGGATCTGGTCCCTTTAATTGTCAACTCGCACCACATGCACATACATTCAAATTTAGCCAAATTCAACTCATAAAAAAGCTTTTTAAACCACATAACTAAGCTAGTTGATTGTTAATACTAACATCCCTTATAAGTTAAAATCCATAACATGTTAATTTCTAGTGATTCTTCCACTATGAGGCAACTATCCACGAAAGAAACCACAACTTATATTAGCTTATAATTTGTATAGGAGCTTTGTATACACATGAAATTGTTAACATCTAACCTTTTATGTAGATTAGAACAAGTGAGGCATCCAAGAGATTAAACACTTGAATAAGCCAAATCAAAAGTGAGCCGTGGACTTTTGAGCATCAAAATAAAACCGAAATTTGATCTTGTTTAACCACTAGAATTCAATCAGAATCCAACATGTAGCTTGATGCATATTGTAGGATCCCGAATTATTCAAACATGTATAGATCTAGAGAGATCTGAGAGAGAAAGTTAGAGGAGAGAATGGTTGAGAAGAAAAACTTAATAAAAAACTCACTTAAGAGTGTTGTGTAAAAATGAATAGATGCTTACCTCTTCTCAAATGTTGGAGAGGTATTTCTTAGTTCTTTACAATACACCAGTTTTAGTACACGGTTTCAATACCAAAAGTCGTATCGTTTAAAACTATTAAACTACGAGCTATAATGACAGTTTAAAATAACAATGGGTGGTGACCGAGTCTTTATTCTAATTATCTAACAAAAAGGATCTGCAATCTAAGTTTCATGCAAATATAAGTACATATAATAGATCTAGCCTAGCATGTTAAAGAAGGTAAAGAACAAACATCAATCAAACAATACTTTAATCATATTGAAAGAATTTTAAAGGATATATGAACTTCACTTGATTAAATATACCTTTAGGATTTAAAGACTCTTACAACTAGGGTTTTGAGGGCCCTAAGAACGCCTAAAAAGCTGCCAATCTCAAATATAGAGTTAGGGTTCGGTCTCCCAAAAGGCTATCCTAAAAGTTACACACTGAAAACCCTAAAATCGGTTTTATATGTATAGGTAAAGCGGTGTGATGGCGTCGTGTTGTAATCCGGATGACGTCACCACGTCGATTCTTCTAGAGCCTTTTTAAGTCGGCTACGTTCTGACGCCGTTGCCAAATCTCTGACGCCATCGCTTGGGATTCGCGACGCCGTCTCACGCACTGTAGGATCAAAAGTTTCTTCTAGGGATTTGGGTCGTAGAGTGTAGTCTTGTCGTTCTTCTCCAATCGAAGCCCCAAGTCCCGTGTAATTATTTTCAAAACGCCATTCAAGTGGCTTAATAACTTGAAAACAAACGATTAAGCACATTATCTGGGCATTTTTGCTAAGATTAGACGGGTTAAATGACCCCGAAAAAGTGTATAAAATGACACCTCATCAAACATTCATAGTGATACTCTTTAGTATTTCACAATGACGAATGTAAATCGTTCTAGTGTCAACATCAAATAGCACTGCGGTAGGTGACATGGGAAATCTTGTAAAAGATCAATCATGTGTTAACTGGAAATCCAATATGATATAGAAATATGATTTGACGGGAGACACCTAAAATGTTGTTGTTTACTTCAAGTGGACATTCAATTTTATTTCACCTATATTTCGTCTGTTATCCTACTGTATTAGGATCAGGATATAGGAACAGAAGTGAATTTATCGAAAGCTTTGATTAGAGTAATCGAAGTATCAGCTTTAGACAAACCACATTTCAAGCTGGAAAACTGTTAAGGAGATTCATTCATGAATCGAATCATAATGACCCAGGTACAATATTTATACTGTAAAACGATCCTCACATAACCGGAGGTTAAAGTTATCGAACTTTGACGTGTGAACAAGACACTCGTCCATATCTGCTGTTATTGCTAACCTTTATACATGTAGGTATACGCGATGGCGTACCTACCTCATTACAGCTCTGTCATATTCATAGCCACATGCTCATACTCAAACTTCAAAGATTCAAATGACAATGATGAAAGCTCATATCAAACAAAGATACACTTCCGTAACTCTGATAATCAAGAACTTTCTCAAAGACATCCAATATATGATTGCAAGTGGATCAAGTCAAAACCACCACTTCAAAGAATGATGAAAAAGAGGAGATTGATAGCTTTCAAGACACGTATGAGCATGATGGTTGGCAAGTGATGATGAAAGATTTAAAGATCTCAGGACGCTAAGTCTAAAGACAAAGGCTCAAGATCAAGATCACAAAGCATGAAGGAACAAAGTCTACTATAACAAAGTTTAAGACCAAGACTCAAGACCATAAGAGCATAAAGTCAAAGAAATAGATGATCGTTCCGTTGGGGGAGATTGTTAGCCTTAAAATATTAAGTCTAACAAGTAAAGTCACAGTCATCAATTATATATTGTCGGTCTTACGTTTTAGGAAATTTTTAATCAATATAATAGATTAGTTATGGACCTGGGCTCGAGGTTTAAGCTAATATTGTATACGCTGTAGGCCAAAGTGCAACCAAAGCCAAGCCTGACCCATCCTCTCATAAACCCTAGGCGTCTTCTAGGTGTATAAATACCCCTCTCCATTCCATGGAGAGGGTGTTGGTTGATTTATATTTCTCATTCTCTCTTTGCAATACAACTTCCTCCCATTTCTTATCTTATCTCTCTCTCTCTCTCTCTCTCTCTCTCTCTCTCTCTCTCTTTTAGGGTGTGCTTGGTTGGAGGTATTAAAAGGTAATAAATGGTAAAGATAATGATAACTAGTGGTTGATTTGATTTAATAGAATGAACCATTACCCACTATGGGTAATCCACAATTCCTCTCTAATTTGAAGGTAATCCAACCAAGTAATGGGTGTTAACTATATTTTACATTCTTCCTTTTTTTCTCCCAACAACACTCTACGTTTTATTTTGTATTTTCGTTTATTTTTTTCTTTTATTATATTTGCTCTTTTATATTTGCAATTCATAGGAATATATATATGTATATAGGGAAGATATCAAGTGAGAAGAAAAAATATAATGAGAAGAATAAGAAGGATTTCTAGCCACACATTTTAAATAGGAAAAAGAATTTTAAGGGGAGATGCATGCATTTTTATAGGTGCATCTGAAATGTGTGGTTGTGGTTTCTTCTTATCATTCTCATTGTAAGTTTTCTTCTCATTTGATCCTTACTCTATATATATATATATATATATATATATATATATATATTGATGAGCTTTAAACGCCTTAAAAATATTATTTGTCTGTTTGCTGTAATAGTAATAAAAATTATATTTACGGCAAAGTATTATAACGAATATATTTATATATATAATATATATTATATATATATATATATATAATATATATGTCATTATTGGTGTGATACAAATAAATTAAAATGTATTTGTGACAATTTCTAGTATTTTAGAGGTATGATTTTTTAAGTATTTTATTTATAAAAAGTTGGTTGGTGTCTACATATTACAAACCAAACACACTCAATTATAATGGTAATACTTATTGCATTCCTTAGCATTCTCATTATCATTACCATTTCCATTGACTAAAGTAAAACAAGCATCCCTAGTTCTTCTTATCTTCTTCTATCTTTCTTTCTATATGTAATATGTGTGGTTTGGATTAGTGGTTCTATATTTAACAATCGTTCTTTAGGAAAGTAGTGAGGTAGGTTCGAAAAGTATGTCACTAAGGTCTAAGGGTTGAGGGAAGATTATTTTTGTGTTTTTGTATTTTATGAAAGTAAGTAAAACAATTATTTTGAGAGAAAGGGGTTTTAAACTAAACTAATCTACTCCTAATTATGCAAATATGTAAAAGTGGTGGGAAACTCGTATAGGTAAATAAACGTGCTCACTTAATCATGTACTACTCCCTAGTTGCTCTATCTAACCTATTGCGTTGTCACACCCTTGCCAGTGCAATGTGAAGTATTCCCCTATTTCGATTGCGAGTTGGTTAGAAACGCACCTACGTGATCACCTAGGCAAGGGCTCCTGAAAACGCATCTCCTACCCAATAGTTAAATCACGCGCATTAAATACTTATCTAATCAAACGCGAGGCTTCATTTGATTAGTCGCGTTTCAATAGACGTTTAGCTAAGCAATTTATAACTAGTTTTCTACTGCATAAAGCGCACATCACTAGTAAGAAACAATAATAAAATAATAAATAATATTAAAAAAAATAATGATAATAATAATAGTAATAATTTTTATAAGAAAAAATAACAATAATAATAACAAAATAATAAATAATAAATAATAAATAAAAATAAAATAATATTATAAAACAACAATAATAAAATAATAATAATAATTAATAATTAATAATTAATAATAAAAATAAAAATAACATGTTCTACAGTAATAATAAATAATACTAATAATAATAATAATAATGTATAAATACTGAAATAAAGTATAAAATTCTGAATTACAACGCAATTCAAAACTTTCAATCCAACTTCATATGTAATCTGAATTAACTCCTTTGATGTAATTGTAATCACTGAATTACAATTACATAGCAAACCAAACAGCGTACGTAATGTAATCTGGATTACAATTCCCTTCATTATGCGAACCAAACAGCCTACGTAATGTAATCTGAATTACAATTCCCTCCAATTACACCAAAGTACAGCGAACCAAACATGCCCTAAGATTTAGCCTAACATCTTACTAAGAAGAAAATAAAAACAATTAATCAAACGATATAAAGTCATTATTGAATGAATTACTTAACTTTAGTATAACACGTGTATATATGAGTAAACAAGGGCATAAAAAGCCATAAAATTCGTCTATAGTACCTGCTCTAAGACTCTCCAAGTTTCCACACACGAAATAATGAAAATAATGCATGGATATATATATAAAAATCACTATGACGGCGTCGGGTTATACTCGTGACGCCGGTATACATCGTCGATCCTCGGATTAGGGTTTTTTCAATAAAATAATAGGTGTTGATTTATGGGGATCCTCAAAGCCGTCGACTCGACTTGGCCCGGCATGTGAACAGTGTCAGCTCAAGCCACTGCTCCATAGTGCACCCAAGCCAACCCACTCACTCAAGTCGATCCACCAACTCGACGACTTCGCCTCAGTGTCGGCTCTCCAAAACCTTAAATTACAAATGTTATAAGTATTAGTAAACACCTAGCCCGAATAGAGGCGTTCCTATAAAATTAGATCTAATAGGACCCATATACAAAGTGGCATATTGATTTATAATATAATAAGACCAAACACAAAAAGTGTCATATAAGATGTAATATAATATGACTTCTATATCAAATGTCCTCTCAAGTTATATCATAATAAGACCATATTAAAAAGTGTATTTTAAATTAACTTAATAGGATCCACGTAAAATGTGTCCTATATAATGCTACTATAATATGACACAAATAAGACGTCCAGTGTATATGCATTACAATGTAGTACAGATTTGACAAATGTATTTATGCATTTTATGTCTCTAAACTATTATTTTTTTAAAATAAACCAATTAAATCACTGTGTACATAATTATGCATGATTATTAGCGACATAAAAACCACTTTTCATGTTTCTTTATATATCTAAAATATAATCAGTGAAGGCATGTTTTACTCTGTTTTAAAAAGCATGTTTGGAAAATGTAAGATTTTAAAATTAATAAGGCGGAGTTATGGAAATTATTTATATAAAAATATATAAATATGAGCAAAACATGAGTTTGATTATTATGAATTTTATTTAATTTTGGATCTTTCCTCAAGTATTGTACAATGCATATCAAATATTATGTATTTAGCTTTGGTAGGACATTTTAAGATATGATGATAATTTCACATTTACTCAACATAAATATCAAAATTCCATACTTTTTAAAACACAAGTTTTGATGCATAGAGGTGAGATCCACCTAGAACACATATTAATCAAAGAACAAAAGAGCTCATCTTGGCCTTTGATTTCATTTACATCCAATGATTATTATCAAACCTTCCAACCATATATAAACTCAGAAAATCATCTCATACCCTCATTTAATCATTTACTTTCTCTCTCCTAAAACACACACACACACCACCACCTCGTACCCACTGGACCCTCTCCGTCGGTAACAACAACAACTCATAGCCAGGAAAACCAACAAACATCGCCGGAAAACACCAACAACATCAAGGAAACGTAATAACCACCGTG
This sequence comes from Tanacetum coccineum, assembly GCA_026074375.1. Classification (NCBI taxonomy): domain Eukaryota; kingdom Viridiplantae; phylum Streptophyta; class Magnoliopsida; order Asterales; family Asteraceae; genus Tanacetum; species Tanacetum coccineum. The sequence continues at coordinate 26,233 of BQNB010026329.1, read as the reverse complement.
CTTCATTTAGGTACGAAAAAAAATATAAAATATCCGGCGAACAATTTGATTTTTCGGTGAAAGATATATTTATTAATTGTGATGTGGGGTGCTACGTCTTCACTGTAAGTTTATATATTTAATTGATTCATTTCATCTACACATTAATATTTCATTCTAATTTATTATTATTGTAAAATATATAATTTTTTTTTCCCAGTCGGAAAAGTATGTCATATGGAAATCAATACGTACTTGATTCGTACACTTCTTATCTCTTTTATAAATTACTTTATTTTGACCTCAAATAGTCAACTTTATATTAACGTTTGAAATGTGTATTTACAAGCGATTTCATACTACACTTTGAATTTGGAGAATAATTCGTAACTAACTTACTGGTTCCAAATCTTAGTTCAAAAACGGAAATAAATTTAGGTACTTTACACAAAAAGGACAAATCAAATTGAGACTATTTTTGAGTAGAAAACGCAAATCACACGTGATGACGGTGTGTAGTGTTTTGTTATGAGAAATGTAAATCACATGTGATTTGCTCTTTGTCTGTTATAGACGAACCGAATTTGATGATTTTGATCTATGAACGAGTAATCACACGTGATTCAGTTTTTTTGTTTTTCTATAAAAATAATAAATCACGTGTGATTTTAATAAATCACATGTGATTTTAGTAAATCACATGTGATTTTAGTAAATCACATGTGATTTTAATAAATCACATGTGATTTATATACATAAAACAAATTTGAAAAATTAATTCTTTATTTCCTATGTTGTTATATGGTACTATGTGTTGTATTTGCAGATGCTGAAGAAATTATTTGTAAAAGTCTGTCACGGACTTGAGACAAATATGATGTGAAAGAAAGATGATGGAAGAATGGAAGAAAAATCACTTGAAGTTAAAGTGGAGCTGGAAAATAAATATCAACATTGTCGAAAAAGACTAATTTACACATTGTTAATTGAATATGTGTAATGCACTTTTACTTGAATATATTGAATCCTTTTGTTATTTAATGCTATATTCTTTGTTATTTGTATTATGTTTGAGTTTAAGACACAACACAATACTCAAAATTCATAATAATGTATATAATACAAACTATGCGATGTATAAATAACATTATTATCAACTTCAAGGTATTAATAGTACTTCAAAACACATGCATTTCATTCGTAAATCACATGTGATTCACGTATGAATCACATGTGATTTACCTGAACAATATCTATATTACATGTATGAATAAGAAACTAAAATAATTATAACAATTTACTTGTTCCATTGAATACATCTTTGGATCAACTTTTTGTAATTACTCTGTAGTCAATTAAAGTAAGATTAATTTAACTGTGAAATAAAACTTCTGAAAAATCCAATTTGATTTTTCACAAATCACATGTGATTGTTATATAAATACATTGATTTGCTCCAAATTACAGGTGATTTTACAAAAATCACATGTGGATTTTCGCTCAAATACAATGATTTTTTTGCGTTGTATTATTGTAAGTTCCCTTGTTCCAAAATATTTCTTCAATGTAGACGACTAAGTTTGAAAATTTGAATGAAGGATTCCTCCCTCACATGGATTTGCAAAGATTCTTGCCATATAAGGACCGTATTCCTATAGAACGGCGTTCTCGATGATTTGTACAAAACAAACCATAAGCCCTTTTATATTTAAATAATTTACTTGAGATGAATTTAAAAAATGGAATCATATAAACACTTGTGGTGTTATAGTGCTTGGTTTAATATTAAGGTTTTTCATTAGCGAATAAATTTAATTTGTTGTTAATATATATTATTAACAATATTTGTAAATATTGTAATTGTATTTATATAAACACAATTATTTGGTTTTTCATTTAGCGATTAAATCAAGCACTATAAACATCATATAAGCCTTAGATTTTAATTTGTTGTTATTCTCACTTTTTATATCATTGTATTCGTAAATTTTTTGATTAATTCATGGTTTATGTGGTATATTTCGGGAATAAACCCATATTATCTAACACTAAATTACATCCTACAAAGACACCATTTATCTACAAATTAGTTTATATCCAATATTTGACACAATTTTAGTTTGCTAAATCTCTGGATAAATGCCCTTTTGATTGATTGAAAACTAAGGCGTGTTATAGCCTCCCATATTGCCATGCCATATTTTATTAAGCCATTTCCACCGGTCCACCACTTTCTTGTTACAGTACCTATTATTTTTCACTTGGATCAAATACCAAAATATATAACTAACACAATTGATTAAATATTGATGTTTACGATGCAAAAAGTCTTGTCCATTCAAACATTGTACCACTTTCCAACTTTTTCTGATTCATATTTATCTTTTTTACTTTCCACCTGACACAAAGTAAAAAAGCAAAGACTTTTAGTGTTATACCCATGTGATTACTGAAAAGAAAAACAAAACCATATCACTTGTCTTTTTCACACCATTAGCTATTTGTGGCTACAATTCATATTCTTCATAAAGATAATGTTTAATCTTCTTCATAAAATAATGCTTGTTTCATATTCAAAAAACTGATATAAAATAATATTTTATTTTTCACACCACTATCACTTCACTATCATTATATATATTCCGATCAAAAACAACCAGAATGAATATGAATCTCAACAAACTTCTAATAACAGAAAATCTCATGGTTCACTTTTCCCAACGCAACAACGACGAAGGCGATGGCATCACCTCTTAAAAACCGCAACAAATCAAAAATGAAACAATCATATGATGAATCACTGTAAACCATGGGCATAGGTGTTAGAGGACTTGTCTAAAATTACCAAAACCCAAACTCGCCAGTTTTGGGAAGCCGCTTCCTTCCTTACTCCTTTGTCGAAAAAATCGCAACAGTCATCGGAAACCTTTGTTGGTGAGAGTAAATGAGGGGGGGGGGTTCTAGGGGGGGGGGGGGGGGGGGGGGGTCCTTGGGGGGGGGGGGGCGAGGGGAGGGGGGGGGGGGGGGGGGGGAGGGGGGGGGGGGGGATATGGGGGGGGGGTGGGGGGGGGGGGGCAGGGGGGGGGGGGGGGGGGGGGGGAGGGGGGGGGGGTGGGGGGGGGCGTACGGCTGGGGGGGGGGCGATTTATCAGGGGGGGGGGGGGGGGGGGGGGGGGGGGGGGGGGTGCGGGGGGGGGGGGGGGGGGGTGGGGGGTGGTGGGGGGGGGGGGTTGGGGGGGGATAGCGGGGGGCTCTCGGGGGGGGATGGGGGGGGGGGGCGGGGGGGGGGGGGGGGGAGAGTGCGTGTGAAATGAAGAAATGAGTAAATAAGATTAGTGTACCCACCCTTAACCGGTATGTTAATTTTTTAGTGGTATTACAAAAATGCCCTTCAGTAACTAATTATATTAAAATGACAATTAATCTACACCATTAGATTTAAAAAGGATGGGTGGTGGAGATGAAATGGTTTGTTCTTTAGATAAAGACATGGTAGGGGGAGTGCTGAGGCTTGATCAGAAACATATTATTGACAGTTGTATTTATTTGCATTTTGATTTCCAGGTTTCTTGTAGTTAGGAGGATATCCAATGAGATCAAAGCACCTTTCAACAGTGTGGCCATCCTTATTGCAATTAGTGCACTTTAGATTCGGATTAGGTCCTCTTTTAATAAATTTTTTTATTGTTTTCATTCCCTTTTTAATGGAATTTTTATTATGAAATCCTTTAGCAGCAAATGCAGTTGCAGAGGGTGTTTTGACGCATTGTTCATATAAGTCACATTCCGGTGAGACTCCTCTCCCGAGACAATTGTAAAATCAGTCTTAACGAGAGGAAGAGGTTCCCTTATGAGAATGTTACTCCTAATGGGCTGATAAGTATCTATCTAAAAACCATTAAGAAACTGCATAAGTTTGATTTGATTAGCATGATTCTCATAATGTTTGGCAACTTCACACGTGCAAGGGGGAAGACTAATCATGGCATCAAATTGTTTCCATAGACTATTGAGATTATGATAATATTCAGATAAAGAAGACCCATTTTGATTTAAAGAGTTAATGTTTTTATGAAGATTAAAGATCACAGATCCATCATCTTTATCATAAGTATCCTTTAGGTCAATCCACATGTCATATGCCCAGTTTGGAATTATCCACGAGCATATAACTCGGTACTAACAAAATTAAGAATCTAAGTAACAACCACAGAATTGCATAAATCCCATTGATTAGCAAGAAACGGATCATCAGACTTCCTTTTACACGTTCCATCTATAAAGCCTAATTTGCTTTTATTTCTTAAGGCAAATTTCATAGCACAACTCCACATGTTATAATTATCAGTTCTAGTGAGCTTGAAATTGATTAAAGGGGTTGGAGTGGTATCATTAGAATGCAAAAATAAAGGGTCACCAAATTTAAGGTCAGATAATCTACTTTCATTAGACTTATCAGAATTATTAGATATACTATCATCAGCATCATCAACAGACATGATAATCAACAAAGATAGAAAACCACTAGATTAAAAATGATAGAAAAAACAATACTCGCAAATAATTATAACCAGATGATTAGCAAAAAACTACCAGCAGGCAAGACAAACACAACAGATGCTTATAGAAGACACTTATTATTCAACCAACAAAAAAAACAAAGGATCACACCAAATGAAGTACTGATCCTGATTATACCCTAGGTTTACCAATCTTTAGGATACAAAAAAGACAGGGTAGGTTAAGAGAAACTAACAGATCACGAAGATAGCACAGCGGAAATATAGAATCTAAATAAACCTTCACTTAGGGGTATATATACAATGGCAGAACCTCACGAACACCGGTTTAACCAAACAAGCACCACTCAACACCCAATTAATGATATAAAACAGAAATGCTATCGTAACCTTAATATTAAAATATTATGGTTTTTTCCACAATAACCTATGAAGAAAACTTATTTCGCACAAAAGATGAACTAGAGAGAGAAAGTAAAAAGGAAAAATAAAAAGGTTGATTGAACTAAGTGTAAATTACAAAGAGAACCAACACCCTCTCCATGTGTGGAGAGGGTATTTATACTTATTAAGTGACCGGTTGGGCCTTAGCTTGCATGGACTTTCCATGGGCCTTAGACTAACTAGCCCACTAAGTTTCCAAATATTGCTATACGAGCTATCTACCGATATCTATGAAGTGATCGAGACTTTTCTAAGAATTTCGTATTCTTAACAATCTCCCCCTAAGGGAGGTCACTTTATGTTACAAAAACTTAAACCTAGCATACTATGCTGAGTCTTCATTCTTGTGCTCGCAGACTTTATTTTCTTTTCTTTTTCTTGTGAATATGGTGTAGTGATCATAGACTTTAGGCTTGAGTTTATTCCTTTAGCTTGGACTTGACATGAATATGTGATCTTGAGCATCTTGAGATCATCACCCAAGCATAATCTTGTTTCTCCATCTTGTAAACATTGCCATCTTGTGAACTTGTGACTTTTAGACCGACATGCTCATACTATTCTTGATGTTTGAAAGCGAGTGTAACTATCTTTCTTGATATTCTTTAACTTTAACACTTCGTCACTTCAAGAAAGACGTTCGGTATCAGAGTGACGGAAACTTCTTTGAAATTCTTTAACTTTAATACTTCGTCACTTTGAGAAAGACGTTCAGTATTAGAGTGACGAAAGTCTTGAAACATGTACTTGAGCTTTCATGGTATCTTTATAAATGTCGGTCGGGTATGAGCATGTGGTTATGAATCTGTGAGTAGCTGGAATTCAGTACCCTTAACCTCATCTTTAAGTACCCATATTAAAACAGTTATCAATAATGCATGGGGGTGAATATGGCTTTATCATTCGCCCGTGTTTGGTTGGAGTAACATTCGAATCCGTGAGGATCAACTTGTGATCAGGTATATTCAATTTAAGAAGAATCTCCTTGACAGGATTTCCAGTTGAAGTATTGAGTCTTTCTAACACATGTGTATCAGATTATGCAAACTAAGGATGTTTCATTATCAGCATGTTCTCAAAAGCAGGACACACAATATGAGGGGAACCAGCGAGTTACTAATCACCGATTGAAATAAAAAATGGAATTTAACAATCAATCGGAGTGTCATTGCTAAAGGTGGTTTTGTGACACATCAAGAGTGTTATTCATTTCAAATTTCATTCATCAATCGTTATTCATAACTTGGAACAAGTTGATTCTTTAGAATGCTCACATCGTTTCTGTACAGTTGTTCACAAGTCTTGATTCATATAGAATCGCACAGTGAATACCATGAGCTTGTTTGATGTTGACTCAAGCAGGATTTCCATCTTCACTGTGAATTATATCACTCGGATGTTCTGGCAAAATCTCAAGGATAATGCGTAGGACACTTAATGTATATCTTGTTATTCGCATTGTGTGATTAAGCAAGCATAATTTGACAAGTGTCTTAATGAGATTTATGTATGATCTCTTTTGGCTTTAGACTCATAGTTCACTTTGTTTTAGTGATCGGAGGCTGGAGCAGACTGCCACCTTTTTAATATCAACTAACTCAGAGTTCGAAAGTCGATAGAAATGCATGTAATCTCCGTGAGAAATGAAACAAAAGTCTTTTGAGAGACCTTGAGTGGTTAGGGAGGGTTGTGCATAGCGTCACTGGGTCCATGACAATCTTTAATATTGACCCGGTATCTGCCTAAGTGTATGAAGGGCTTCTTTCTTTTCACCCTTTATCCTTACATTTATTTTTCATTCTTCAACCCCTTCAGCGGCTTATCCGAGACTTTATCACTGAATTAACAACCTTGTTTGGTTTTTCCAAGTGCTAGCTCCATCTCAGTCGGCCACTTTTCCCGATTCTTACTTTTTCTCCTTTTGTATCATACCTAAGGACTTCTACACTAACTAGTGGATATCCCTGGGTAGATCCCTCCGGTTCTGGTTGGATCATGGGATTTGAATACCTATGCCTAACCACCTTATAACTTCATAAATTTAAGTACATGGTCGGTCTTTTGGGTATTCCATCACAATCAAAACCAAAATCATTGAAAAAAAAATTCAATCAAAGTGTTTGATATAAATATCAAAAGATTTACACTTTGAGAGTTTTTCATCATCACTAAAAGCTCCCCCTTAACATGTGCATCGTAATCGTACTACATGCTAAGTATGGAGTGCATTGAGTCCATTTTATACAATCACATTTCAATATAAATTAGATGCAGTTTAATCACATTTTCTCCCCTTATCCAAAACGTTAATCCCTTGATATTTTGGATATCAATTGATTAAATGTTCGGGGACAAAATGTTACATGAAATATATAACATTTCAATGCTCCCCCTCAATGTTTGAGGGTATATAAGACAGTGACTGAAGTTTATTATTTGAAATTTTTTTGTATTTATTAAGAAATTCTTGAAAATTTTTGTACTCGAGCATCCTTATTATCACATAAGTCTACACTATATTTATATAGATATATATTACATATATATATATATATTACAATTTATATATATATATATTATATATATTACTTCACAAGATTTATTATGTACGAGGTTTGGACTGTAAGATGAGAACATCATATGATAGATCATTGTTCTTCTGTAGCAGCAGTAGGTTCCTTCATAACTTTCTCTACCCCAACGAATTTTCTAAGCTCCTCATTTAACCTTCTTTCTTGAAGAAGTTGTCAATATGATCTTTCTTTGTCCAAGCACTCTTCGACATTGCTTCAACTTTCTTTCCAAATTACAAAAGTCTTTCCTCTAAACTTCGAGTATGAAATAGATTGAGATACATATGTAACTTGAGCTTGTGTGGTTGGTGATGTCTGTGTTGATGTTGTCTTAGCTTCCCCTAAACCTACAATCTTTCTTGAAGTAGATTCATAAACTTTTCCTGGGAAGCGCATCAAGGCAGTCTTGATGTATAAGCCCAGATAATTCCGAAAGTACCACACATAACCCTTTCATAGGTGATTTCGATACCACAACATCAAAGTCAATTCTATGCCCGGATGAGCGCATTTTTTTCTTCACGATTAGTGATGATATTAATGAGGATCACCAAAGTCAACTAAGTCTGATGTTCATTATTTTTCCCTTCTAAATAGTCGAAATGATAACTCCAAAGTCATACTATGGTCTCGAATGTAGGACATTCTTCCTATAGGTTACTGACAATCTAAAGGGATATCATCATACCTAGTGTACCTTCTTCTATCAAATATATCTTACTTCTATTAGGAATAAGCTTAGAGACCTTGACCGTAGGGTAAAACATTATTAAAATCAGACAAAATTTTCTCGGTTTTAAATAATTATACTCCCAACACTTCCCCCTTAGGACTTCAAATTGTTACATATGGACTTATGACGAGATGGTCTCTTTCCACCATGTGATTGAAATAGTTCACCCCAATGATTCAAAAATGGCTAAAATCAAAAATAAGCTAACCTCAATAAGACAAAAGAAAAGCTAACTCAAAAGAAGGCCATAGGGACACTCTTCAAGTATAATTACTCCTTCCCCACTTGCTGGTTCGATAGCTCTAGAATCAGCAAAACCTTGTACGCACATATACGTGAGATCGTGTTTGAAGAATTAATAAGCTTAAATCTATTCCGTGATAATCAACTTCAAGGCTTTTAAAACTATGAAGAGTATTTTCCAAACATTCCTAGTCCTTTACAATCTATGAGGGTGTTGGTAATATTGATTTCGATGTAGTTTAAGGTCTGAATTCACTAGTCTCAAGTTGCGAATAAGTTCCTAAAATTTGAATAAAGGACATCTAAAGCTCTTTTATAGTTAATATAAATTAACTCCTCTTAAAATTGTGATCTGTCATAATCAAAAGTTTATCGTTTAATTCCGTGACTTATTTTAAAAAGACGTTTTAAAAGATTATTGGATGACACATTCTCCCCCTCAAATGATGACCCATTTTCTATTTAATGAGTTGTTGTCATGTTTGAGTGGTCAATTGTGTTTGAAAATCTTTTGTGATTGTAAAAAACACGGATTCATTTTGAAGGGATTAACTTTTTACCAATAAAAATAGAGTTCTCTTATTTTAACACATAAGCGCATGAGACATACCACTTATGGTATATTAGTGAAAGCACGGGTTTGTGATGCAATAGTAAATCACAAAGCCTTTGCATGGTCATTAATGTTAGGACCATGCACCTGAGAATAAATTCCCCTGTTGAGAGGTTCAAGTTTTCTTTTTGAAATACTTGCCTTGAAGATGATAAAACGGGTTGCTATCTGAAATAATAGCAAGCCACTTTGACATGTTTGAAAATATTCGGAACTTCTGCTCGAAATTCATTTACTGCTAGTATTCATTATTGAATGAACATTTCTAAGACGTATAAAGTGTTATCGGATTTTCAGAAGACATGCCATTATTTCCTCTTTTTATTTTTTCTAATTTTTCAAAATTTTTTTTGGGTTTTGAGATTTTTTATTTTGTATTTTGTTTTTTATAAATAATTTCTGAAAGGTAAAAATTCTTTTTGGTTTTTATTGTTTTTAATATTATTTATTTTTTTTTGGGGGGGGGATACAGGATATTTGATAGGTTCACCACATATTCATCAACTTCATCTGCCAATTATTTTAGAGTTTCTGGCGTAAAACTCCGCATTCCCTAGCTTGTATGATTTGATAATTCAATTTTTCTTTGCGAGGAGTTTGTGAAGATTGTCGCCAGATTCGATCCTCCGTATTGACAATAGTAAAGTTCAATCACCCCATTCTCAACATTCTCCTTCCATTTACAAGTGAAATCTGATGTCTATATGCTTCGACCTGGAATGTTGAACATTGTTGCAGCTTAAGGCAATAACGCTTTTGTTATCACAGTACATTGGAATTTTATTGAATCCAAGGCCATAGTCGGTAAGCTGTGATCTCATCCAAAGAATTTGAGCACAACATCCCGACATAGCAATATATTCAGCTTCCGTACTGGATATCGCAGCGCTTTTCTGCCTTTTTGATGACCAACTAACAAGTCTATCTCCCAGAAACTGCATACTACCAGATGTGCTACGTCTTGTATCTTGACAACCAGCATGATCCGCATCTGCAAATGCTGTTAGAGCAATTGAAGAATCCTTCGGATACCATAGTCCCCGATTGACGGTTCCTCTTAGATACCGAAAGATCCTTTTGACCGCATGTAAGTGCTTTTCGGTAGGCCGAGCCTGATACCGGGCACACATGCATATAGCAAATTATAGGTCAGGTCTACTGGCTGTGAGATAAAGGAGGGTGCCAATCATACCACGATATTGTGATGGATCTACGGCTTTCCCTTCTTTATCCTCATCCAGTTTGGATTTCTCCACCATGGGAGTATCCACTGGGTCACAAGAGTCAAAATCGTATTTCTTTAAAGATTCAAGGGCATATTTTGACTGGTTAATAAAGATGCCTCTGGGATTTTGAAAAATCTGTAGTCCTAAGAAAAATAAGATTTTGCCCATCATTGACATCTTAAATTTTAAACACGTGATTTTAGCAAATAGGTCACAAAGTTCAGGTGTAGATGTAGCAAAGATAATATAATCGACATATACTTGTACCAGAAGTAATTCTTTTCCTTCCTTACGGATGAACATAGTAGGATCCACTGAGCATTTGGAGAAGTCTTGGGATATCAAGAACGAAGACAACATGTCATACCACGCGCGTGGAGATTGTTTCAACCCATAAAGAGCTTTCTTTAGCTTGTACACGTGATTAGGGTTATCTGGATCCATAAAACCGTCCGGCTAACTAACATAAACCTCTTCCCGTAAATTACCATTCAGAAACGCAGTCTTGACATCCATTTGGTAGACGACCATATTCATGTGAGCGGCAAACGCGAGAAAAATCCTTATAGCCTCTAATCTTGCAACCGAAGCAAAAGACTCTTCAAAATCAATTCACTCTTCTTGACGGTAACCACGCGCCACTAATTGAGCCTTGTTCTTTAGAATACCTCCCAATTTGTCTAGCTTCACTTTGTAGATCCACTTTAAAGTAATAACCATAACTTTATCTGGTCGAGGTACGAGCTCCCATACTTTAAGGCGTTCGAACTCATTGAGCTCTTCTTGCATTGCTTCGATCCAGCAGGATTGAGTCAAAGCATCTTTATACGTCTTGGGTTCAACAACAGTGAGGAAAGCATCGTAGTAACAGAAAAGAGCTTGCTCATGTAATTATAGCCTTGTGGAAAATGGTTTAGCGAGTTCACCAATTATGTTTTCAAGTGGATGATCCTTAATCCATTTGCTATGTTTAGAAATTTGGTGATCAGGATGCACAATTGTATGAATAGAATCCGTTGATAAAGATTGATCAGAATGAACTTTTAGAATTGGGATACCAAAGTACGGATCATTGCCCATATGTGCAACTTCAATATCATGATGGTCTTTTTCAACATTGTTAGGAATGAGGGGCGGTTGAGTTTCGGGTGTTGTTTGAGAGTTACTTGGTGATGGTGCATCTTGGTCAACAGTTGTTGAAGAAGATGAACCGGTTGATACAACAGGTACTGGAGCAACTACTTCAACAATTAGAGCAATGACTTTAGGGGCTGGGTAATCAACACTTGGTGGATGAGTGAGTAATTCATCAAACATCGGTTGAAACAAAATATCCCAGTTAGTTCTTGAAGGTGGTACAAACGGTGTTGAAAGAGGAGAGTTTGGCACAAGTCCTGAACTGATTGTTGCAGGAGTCATTTCATGAAGTGCGGGTCCTGAACTGCTGTGTTCAGAAGCCATCGCAGTCAGCTCATCAAAGTCTACATGAATTTTTTCAATGATTCGTCTCGTACGTCGGTTGTAAATTCGAAATGCTTTCTTTGTAGGTGCATAACCAATAAAAATACCAATATCAGCTTTTGGTTGTAACTTACCCAAGTTCTTGCTATCGTTTGTCGGATAACAAAGTGCACTAAATACATGGAAAAATGATAAGTCGGGAGGTTTGTCATGTAAAAGCTTATATGGTGTTTTGTAGTGACGAAGACGTACGATGGAACGATTTTGGGTGTAACATGCGGTAGCAACTGCTTCTGCCCATAAGAATAACGGAGCTTTTGCATAAATCGACATTGTGCGGGCAGCTTCAATTAGCGTACGATTACGTCTTTCAACGACCTCATTTTGCTGTGGAGAGCGAGCAACAAATGTTTTATGAGAGATGCCAATCTTCTCATAATATTCACGCAAAGTTTAATTAACAAATTCAGTTCCATTATCTGTTCTGATTCTTCGAATAGTCACTTTAAGCCTCACTTGGATCATCTTGAGAAGCTTGATTATGAAATCTGGAGCTTCATCTTTTGACCTTAAGAACTTAACCCATGTGAATCGTGAGTAATCATCAACAATAACGAGGATGTACTTCTTTTCCATTAACACTTGCGACACGCATTGGTCCACAAAGATCCATGTGCAAAAGATAGAGTTTTTCTTGGTTGGTGTCTTCAAATTTAGGTTTGTGGGGTTTCTTCTTGATTTTACCCATTGCACAAGCAGAACACAAATGGTCCTTTTCAAATTTAAGATTAGGGAGACCTCAAACGAGACAGTGTCTAGCTAAATGGTTTATTGCACAAAGTTCAGATGAGACAGACGTCGGTGCCATAGCCAGGACTTAGTCTTTGAGGCGTTTGATAAGAGACATATAGGAGAGGACGCCATCATATCTCCAAGAGACAGAGTATACAGATTTTTGCCTCGAGATCCAGTTAAGAGATCAACGCCTTCTAAATTACGAATGAAGCAGGTGTGTTGACGAAAACCAACTTCAAGGTTCGAATCACAAAATTGCCCAACGGAGAATAAGTTGTATCCAAGTCCTTCCACGTATTAAACCCTTGATATCGTAACATTCCTAATCTGATAATCACCATAACCCAATATCTTTGCAACGTGATCATTTCCGAATTTGACTGTACCTAAAAACTTATTGACGAAATTGGTGAGTTGAGAGCGATCTCCGGTGATATGCTTGGAGCAGTCGGAGTCCAAATACCAGAGAACAATTTGGACAACCTGCATTCAGCAAGAGAGAAAGATGGAACATCAGAAACTATGGATCCCCAAGATTGACTGGGTTCCTTTTTGTTAGCAGATACATATTTAAAATCCTTAGATTTGCTAACAGGACCATTAGTTTTAGATTTCCTAGGTTTCCGTGAGTAAACCAATGTTACGACAAGTTTAGGTGTTTCATTATCTAGAGCATATGGTATCCTAAAGGGCACTTCAGTTGTTGTGGTAATCCTAGTTAAAGAGCACGCATTTCCTACTATAGTAAAGGTCCGACCAGTAGGTCTCCAGATATATCCAATGTTGGTAAACACCTTTCCTATTGGTTTCCAAACTTTTTTCTTTGAACTTTTCTTAACATATTTATATTTAACACAAGCATTCACATTATTGATAAAATCAAGAACACACAAATCATGATTATCAAAAAGCATGCAACCATTACACTTAACACATTTAAGTTCAGAATTCGCATTAAGCTTGGAATGCTGCACATTAGCAGTTCCTTTAGGTGCAACAACACAGTCTTTATTTTTCAAACTAGATTTAACTTTCCTAGGATGGGCTTCTACTTTATTCTTCTGAGTACTACTTGGTGTTTGCTGAATCTTATCTTTCTTTGTATTGCCTGAAGGCTGTGATCCGCTAGCACTAGTAGACGGTTTTACTCCTGTAGAAGACAACATAGGTTTGTTAGAAACTAGGTTTGATGTAGAGGTTGTTTTTGTGATTGTGTTTCCTGAGGATGTGACGGGCTCAGTGAATCTAACTCTTTTGTCCTTGTTCTTTGGGGTCACAGCCACTAATTTTCCATCAGTATTGTTGACACTCGGGCAGGTTTTACTGATGTGTGTAAGCAACTCCTGAATTAGTTTAGCATACCTACAGGCAGATTCTAAGGAATGATCTAGTGGATATTTTGATTTAACATGTTCAACTAGATCCCTAAGAACTGTAGCTTCTTCTTGAGTGTGCTTAATATAGGCAGAGTGAGCTGTCTTTTTATTCAACAATTTAGGGGTTATTGGTTCCACATCAATCTTAAGCATCTCTGGATCAATAGTGTGTTTCGTAACAGCATTATCAACTAGAGCTTTTCCTTTAAGTTTCCTTAAGTCATCCTTGAGAGCTGTAATTTCCAAAACTTTTTCCTGAAGACTAGCATTTAAATCAGAGATTTCCACAGACTTTAGATTGACTTGATTAATTAAATCATCACATTGTTCTTTTGATCGAATACGTGCTGGTTTAATCGAGTCATAAAGTTGCTTATAGGTCTATTTCAAATGCTCATTCTCAGCAATAAGCTTTGACACCCTATGATCTAATTCAATATTAATTGTTTCAATCTCCTCTAAGTCCTTTTTAATCTTATCCTCATTCATTTTTCCACTTAGAGATTTAATTCTCTCTTTCAACTTCTTTATGACCGTGTCTTTCTCTTGGGACTGAGCTTTCAATTCATTTAATTCAAACAATTGATCAAAACTTGGAGCACTTTGATTTGAAACAGAATTGTCCCTTTGAAAAATTTCCTGATTATGTTGAGTATCAACTTCTAAAGAGATGCAATGTTTTTCAAGAGTGATAAAACTTTTGAACAGTTTATCGTAAATCTCTTTTTCAATAAAATCCTTCTTGTTGAGAAGCTCAGTCTCAAGTTTGAGACACTTTTTACATCATGCACATTCACAGAAGCAATATTCACAGACGAATTCACAAGTATGTTCACAATATCTTTGCTTATTACTTGTTCCAAGAGTCATTCGTTTTCGTTCAGAACTTGATTCATTTTAACTTCAAATGTTTTGGACTCTAAACGATGTTGTTCCACAACCTGTTCTATTTGATGAAAGACGTTTTGGACTTCATAAAGTTCATCAACCAAATATTGATTAAATGTGTTAAATAAGTCCTTCAGAGCTTTTACAAATGGAATTATTTCATCCTTAAGAAAATCTTTTGTATGTTCGAACCTCCACGAGCCCTCAGTGATAGCTATGGGTGTGGTTCTTTCTTTGACAACCACGTCAAAACCAGCAAGATGGTGTTTAAGTTTCTTCAAACTCGTATTCACCATGCTGACTTTAGGAAGTTCTTTCGGAACCTCAACTATAGTGGGTCTACTAGAAAGATTGGGTTTTGGAGAATTCATCGAATTCTGAGACCAAAAGGCTTGTTCAGCAGATATTTTAGTTTGTGGAACAAATTATGTTTCAAAATCTTTATAAAGTTGGTTAAGAATAGCATAATTGACTGGTGTAGTATTAACTTTCTTTTCTAACATTATAGGATCCTTTTATTTTAAAAGCATTTTTGAACGACTATCTTCAGCAAGCAACAAGGTCTCTTTGGAGTCAGGAATCACAATGGCATTAGTTTTCTTAATAACATTACCCACATATAGCTTTGGTTCCAACTGCTGAGCTTTCTTCAGATAGAAAGGATTTTGAAAACCTAGAGCTTGTTTAGTGGTATGATCATAGAAAAACTGAGGTTTCGTCAACATGTGAACAGTTTGTGCGGCTTGATCTCTTTTAAAAATAATATTATCTAGCTGTTTAATCCTCTTTTCTAAAGCAATCTCTCTATCTATGTTCCTAGATTTTTCTTTCTTAAATCATCTTTGAGAAGAGAAACTGTTTGCATTAAAGATTCTTTTTCTTTTAAATGTTCAGAAAGAGTTTGTTTAAGACGATCAATCTCTACAGACTGTGCACTTGAGTCTGAAACGTTATCATTACTCCTTAAATCAACATTTTGTCCTTCTTTCAACACTTTAACTTGTTCCTTATATCTTTCAAGCTCAGCAGTTAACGTATCATTGACACTTTTATTTTCCAGATTTATCTTGGTACAATTAACTACTTGGGATTTCAGTTGTTCAATCACAGATAATATCAATGCATCTTATTGTGCAGAGGAGTTAGAATTTTAAACAGTTGCCTGATGTGATTCAATCACATACTGAGAATAAGGAATGATATTGCTATCATTGGTTATTTCAGTCTTTGAATGGTTCACAACATTCGACTATTCAAAAGACGGCATCACCTGCACAGCTTGATTAATCATATTACTATTCACATTATCATAATTGTGTACCTCTGCAAGAGCATCTGAACCATAATGAGATAAATTCGCCATGAGAGCAACTTTGGCGGTGTTGAGTTCATCACAATCAGAGTCATATGCATCCAAATCATCAGCTTGATAAGCAGCGTTGTGAGTAATGACAGTCTGTGTGGCTTGACCTTCTGGAATTCCTGAATCTGCCAAAAATGCTAGTTCCTCCTTATGTAGAATTTGACCACTTGCTTGAGCTTGATCCAACAAAACTTTATCCTTAAACCATGAATCATCCTGTTTTCTCCTTGGTTTAGTGCACTGTTTGGACATATGGCCTTCCCTTTTTAGTTGTAACAAATAACAGTCCTTTGTTTCCCATAATTGCTTCTACTTGCTCCTCGAGTGTAAGTCCTTGAAGTACCCGCAGCTAAAGAAGTTTGTCTCCCCTGAATTGGTTGTAAGGTTACTCTTCCATTATTAATGGTAGCTTGTTGCCTAGGATTTGACGAATTCCTCAGCTGGTTATTGGTAGTGGGATAGCGGGAAGTGACAACAGCAGTCAAGAAAGACATCATATGATTGATGGCATCAATGGGATCATCACCTTTCTGGAACACTAGAACAATTAGACCCAAGTCTGGTTGGGAAAATTCCGATTGTTAGTTAACTGAGGGAGCATATTCCAATTGAGGGATGGATGATGATAGAGAATAAACGTTGTGGTGAATTGATGATTGATAATCATTGGATGGATAAGTGATTAACAGAGGTGTTGATGATTGATGAGTTGAGCATTGTTAAGACCGATAAGGTGATCCATACTGTGGAGACTGATATGGTGAAACTTGTTGTTGAAATTGAGTGTTTTGGTATGAGTTTTGATGAGTTTGATAAGGAGACCGAGTCATCTGATGAGTTGCAACCAATGCAAGCGGATCTGAGTTGCGTTCATGCATTAAACAAACCTCATTTACATGAAATTCATGTTGTCCCAAGTAAGCATGAAGCTGATCAATTTTAGTTGTGTGCAAATCCTGAACCAGTTTGACATCAGTTACAAATTTGCTCTACTCAGGAGGAAGAGTATTTAAAAACTTTGTGTTCACTTAAAATTGTTCCAGTTTCATGTTGTAGATGTTCATGTCATTGAGCAGCAGTGAAAATCTCAAGTAGAATTCACGTAGTGTTTCCCCCTTCTTATAAGCAAACTTATCGAATTCATCATAAAGCTTACACTCCTTTTCCTGTTTCATCAATGAAGTTCCTTGCACGAGAAGTTGAATTCTTTTCCAAAGTTCCTTAGCGACTTTATGATTGCTAACCAATGCATAGACCTCAGGTGGTAGTCCTTGGAGACTGATATTAGTTGCCTTGATATCACAATCAGCTTAAATTGCTTCCGTAGCAGATAACTCAGAATATTTGTTTGGTCTTGTCATACCATTTTCCTCAATTAAAGGCCAAACAAGTGGACCATTTTTAACGGATTCAAGGATCATTCGTCCATGTTATCTATTCAACATGTATAGCTCCATTCTACTTTTCCAAGAGTCGTCATTGATAAATTTATATGTTAAAAGATTATTGTCGGATCGAACGGTGGTAGAAAGAAATTGTGTTTGATTAAGGTGTCTTTTAAGTATTTGAGTTCTTGAAACTACACGGGATTTTACAATTGACAAAACCGGGAAAACAAGTTAATGTATCACGAGATTTTACAAGTCAAAGAAATAAACTGTATAATTTTGAAATTTGAGTGGTTCGGTTTCAATTATTCTTGACTAGTTCGGTTCACAATGAAAAATAGCTAGTTCAGTTCACACTGAAAAATAACTAGTTCGGTTCCAACTGAGTAAACTAGATCGGTCTTCACTGTGGAAAACTAGTTCGGTACCAACTGAGTAAACTAGATCGGTCTTCACTGTGAAAAACTAGTTCGGTTTCAACTGAGTAAACTAGATCGGTCTTCACTGTGGAAAACTAGTTCAGTTCCAACTGAGTAAACTAGATCGGTTCACAAAGACAAACAACTAGATCGGTTAGCACTTGAAACTTTTAGATCGGTTTAAACTAAAACTTTTAGATCAGTTCACACTGAAACTTTTAGATCAATTTGAACTAAAAAATTACTAGATCGGTTCAAACTAAAATCTACTAGATCGGTTTACACTGAAACTTTTAGATCGGTTTGAACTAAAAAAACTACTAGATCGGCTTCAACTGAAAAGTTACTAGATCGGTTCAAACTCGAAACCCACTTTTTCAAAACTCAAAAAGACACGTTTTTGATGATTTTTTTCTAAAATTTTTTGTACCAAAAGTGTTACTAAGCCTGTTGGGATCTCAGATTTGATGATTACAAAACTAGATATGCTTAAATGAAGACGGATGAAACAATAAGGGATTAATATGACACTTTGGTATTCTACATGAAGATAAGCATTAAAAAGTCAAAGAATATCAAAGATAAAGGAAGGTTTTAATTAGTTTGAATTAGCTTCCTAATACAATTAATTAGCTTCCTTTATAAGCCTTAATATCCCTTTATATAAAGGGTATTAGGTGTGTATGTTTTAGATATCCAAAATAGTAAGAATAGCAGACTTCTCAATGAGAGTCTAGCAAAAGCGTGTGTGTGTTCACGTTTAATAGTAGTAGTTAGTTTATTAGATAGTTAGTGTAGCCTCAAGGATTGTGGATCCTTGTTACAGTTTGTAACCATTTATTCTGATCAAATTAATGGAGGCCTGAATGTTTAGTAGTAAAACCTTGTTTAACAACATTACTGTTCTTTATAATTTCTGCTGTGCTTATTAATATTGTTTGTAAAACTAATCCTAGATGGGCAAAATGATCTCAACAATTGGTATCAGAGCGGGTTGCTCTTGATATCTAGGATTCGTACAAGGTTTTAATCGTGTATTATTTTCTGGTTTTGGTGTTTATGATGTTTGGCAGCAGGAGATAAAATTAGGGGTTCCCAACAAACCCTAATATGCTAAGCATGAAGTGTTTAAGAGGCTGTCATCAGGTCGTGATTAACAACTATCAGGTTATCGACTCAAACCCTAATTTGAAGCAGATGGCATGCTGAAATCAGGTTCGTGTGTTTAAAAGGATTATGTTGCTCTTTTTGTTTTGTTACGTTGCAAACAAAAGAGAAAACACAATGGATTTCTTTTTAGCTATCTGATTTAACGACAACAAAATGTGATATATGGGTTTGATATGACAAATAAGGTTACTTTTTGGTTCGAATAACCCTACTGATAAAGACGTGTGATTAACATGTTGCTTGCGTTTACGTTAATACTGTTGTTCTTTCAATTATTTGTACTGCTCGTCTCAAGTACTGCTCGTTACAATTTTAGTACTGCTGATGGAATTTTTAGTACTGCTCGATTTACTTATTTGTACTGCTAGAATTTGTAACATCTTAACAACAGTTTAGTGACGGATAATGTGTCACTAATAGCATTGGGAGGAAGGAGAACACATATTAGGGACAGATTAGTAACAAATATTGTGTTGCTAAGCGTGGGAGGAAGGAATAAATAATACATAAAGAGTAGAATAGCACAACTGGCTAATTGGCGCAGTTGGTAAGGATGGTGCTGTTATGTATTTATTCCTCAAAGTCTGATGTTCGAGCCCACATATGGCGTTTTTCTTTTTTTGTTGTAGCAGGTCAACGAATCAGGTTAGCTGCTAACAAATATGAATGGGCGGATACACACATGGATTAAATTCAATTTTGGGTTGCTGTTTTATGGCCATATTTAAAACAGTTGGGCCAGCTCTAGGGAAGTAGTACATGGGCCAAGTGGATTTAACTATACACGATTTAATAATAGGATGAAGTCTGTTGGTCGAGTATGATATTGATGATGTTAATATTTATTAGTATTGTTCGTATATTGGGCCCAAGAAGTATTTGTGCTGCTTATATATTTAAACTGCTCGTCTACACTTAGTGTTGTTTGCTTGCACTTAGTACTACCAGTTTGTTTGTTGGATGTTTCTATTGCTAGCGTTAAAAGGCAGTTTGGTTAATACTGCAGGGCTTATTGTTAATACTGCTAGCTTTGTCCGATATTGGACAACAAACGCATTTGGATCTCGGATGAAACTATTTTTCACAACAGTTTATTCTTATTGATTTTATGGCTCGTTTTGGATTTATTGAAGATGTGATTACGAAGACAATTGAATATTGCTTATTTGATGTTGTAGTTGAGTTTCACAGATGCGTGTTCTTATCATATCTTAAAGTCGTGTTTATAGCAGGACATTGACTTTAAAGATAACTTGTTCGTGCTTACAATGGTGTGACGAAGACTTGTCAAAATCTACAAAAGGTGTGTGATTTTTCTTATGGTGCTCAATGCTCACATTTGCTATCACTTAGTATTTGTCTCAAAGAAGATGAGGTTTTTGTCAAGAGGTTGCGGTCTATTTATATTTCACAGATTTATTTATAAGTTCGACGTCACGTGGATAGTGCAAGACATAAGACACGAGTTTGGGGGATTCTACTTCTTCATCAAATTTGTTATACTTAGTTTTCTTCATCAGTAATCACTACATAGAGCCTACAGAGTTCGAGATTCAAGAGATGGTAAACATATTGGTTTCAAGGGAAGCTTATTGATTAAATGTTTAACCATCTACATGCACCGCTTGAGAGGAAGTGTTTACAAGTTGCATATCTACAAGAAGACCCCCATTAGATGATTACAAAAAAGGGAAGAAGACTACAAGAGATATGGTTTGCAGCTTATTATGTGTGGTGGGATGTTCAAGAAGATCTTAAGTCAAGGGGAAGCTTTTAAGATTGTTTCATTCATGAAGATTGTTTTGTAATATCAAATAGAGGAAGATTGTTGGGATCTCAAATTTGATGATTACAAAACTACATATGCTTAAATGAAGACGAATGAAACAACAAGGGATTAATATGACACTTTGGTATTCTACATGAAGATAAGCATTGAAAAGTCAAAGAATATCAAAGATAAAGGAAGGTTCTAATTAGTTTTAATTAGCTTCCTAATACAATTAATTAGCTTCCTTTGTAAGCCTTAATATCCCTCTATATAAAGGGTATTAGGTGTGTAGGTTTTAGATATCCAAAATAGTAAGAATAGCAGACTTCTTAATGAGAGTCTAGCAAAAGCGTGTGTGTGTTCACGTTTAATAGTATTAGTTAGTTTATTAGATAGTTAGTGTAGCCTCAAGGATTGTGGATCCTTGTTACAGTTTGTAACAATTTATTCTGATCAAATTAATGGAGGCCTGAATGTTTAGTAGTAAAACCTTGTTTAACAACATTGTTGTTCTTTATATTTTCCGTTGTGCTTATTAATGTTGTTTGTAAAACTAATCCTAGATGGGCAAAATGATCTCCACAGTTTGACTTCAGGTGGATAAGTGTTATACCCGAGTGTTTCTGATCGACGATACTGCTGCGCTCAAAAGCTGCTGCGTATGGTTAGTTGGAGTTCGTTTTTCTGTGTCTCAAAAATGAATGAGAACGGTTTGATAAATAGGCAAACCCTATCTTGGTCAACAAGCCAAAGATAGTTGCTGAAATTCAGCCGGGTCTATCTATACAATATTCTGGAACCTTACAAAAACTGGTAGCAAAAAGATAGGCGTGTAGGCGCAACAAACGGGAGCTGCATTCGTGGCCGCAGGCTCGCGCTGGGCTCGCATGAGTTCAGTGGAAAAAGAAACGCTTCTTGGCCCAGAATTGCGTTCATGCATTAAACGAACCTCATTTGCATGAAGTTCATGTTATCCTAAATAAGCGTGAAGCTGATCAATGTTAGTTGTGTGCAAATCCTGAACCAGTTTGACATGAGTCACAAATTTGCTCCATTCAGGAGGAAGAGTATTCAGAAACTTGGTGTTCACTTGAAATTGTTCCAGTTTCATATTGTAGATGTTCATGTCATTGAGTAGCAGTGAAAATCTCAAGTAGAATTCACGTAGTGTTTCCCCCTTCTTATAAGCAAACTTATCGAATTCATCATAAAGCTTACACTCCCTTTCCTGTTTCGTTAATGAAGTTCCTTGCATGAGAAGTTGAATTCTTTCCCAAAGTTCCTTGGTGACTTTATGATTGCTAACCAATGCATAGACCTCAGGTGGTAGTCCTTGGAGAATGATATTAGTTGCCTTGATATCACAATCAGCTTGAATTGCTTTCGTAGCAGATAACTCAGAATATTTCTTTGGTCTTGTCACACTATTTTCCTCAATTGAAGGCCAAATAAGTGGACTATTTTAACGGATTCAAGGATCATTCGTCCATGTTGTCTATTCAACATGTAAAGCTCCATTTTGCTTTTCCAAGAATCATACATTTTCTTTTCCAACATGGGTGGACGATTGTCAGCACCCGAAAGAATCGCTTTGTCAGCAAGAGTCGCCATTGATAAATTGATATGTTCAAAGATTACTGTTTGATCGAACGGTGATAGAAAGTAATTGTGTTTTGAGGGTGTTGTCTTTTACGGGTTTTAAGTCTTGAAACTATACGGGATTTTACAATTCTTGACAAAACCGGGAAAACAAGTGAGTGTTTCACGGGATTTTACAAGTCAAAGAAATAAACTATATAATTTTGATTGAGCAATTTGAGTTTTAAGTTGCAAATTCGAATGATTAGGCAAAATTTCAAATTCGGATCCTTAAAAAAAACTGCTAATTCGTGTCCTTGAGGAAAATTGCAAATTCGTGTCCTTAAGAAAACTGCTAATTCGTGTCCTTATGAAAAACTGCAAATTCGTGTCCTTAAGTGAATTGCGAATTCGAAAACAATTAGAAGCTGCTAATTCAGATTGAACTAAAAATCTGCAAATTCATGTACACAAAAAATTGCAAATTCGGAGAGAGCTATAAACTGCAAATTCGGAGACACAAAAAATTGCAAATTCAGAGAGAGCTAAAAATCTGAAAATTCGGGTACCACTGAAAATTACAAATTCGGATGGAGGTAGAAACTGCAAATTCGTTCAATACACGGACGAGACTCAAAATCTTTAAAACACAAAAGACACATTTTTGATTGTTTTTTCCCCAAAATTTCTTGTACAACTAGTATTTTTAAACCTATAGGTACCTTAAAAATGATAACTTTTTGGTTTTTAAGCCAAAAATTTCAAAATCAAGATTTGTACTTTATAAGGTTTTTTGAAAACAAAAGATGAACAAAAACTAGATTTTCTTTGATCCAAAGCAAATACACCTATATCTAAAGATACTAGATCAACTTTGCCTCGGTAAATGATCTTTTAGTGTACAAAGAAGCTTTGAAAACAAAAGAAAATAAAGAAAAAGGACGTACGGAATAACAAGGAAAAACGAACCAAAAATCAAACACAAAAAACTAAGCAAATCACTCTATGGCTCTTGATACCAATTATAGAATACAAGTAATCTTTGATATATGAACCAAGAACTAGAGAGAGAAAGTGGGAAGAATGATGTATTTTCTAGTGAAAGATTGTAGAGAACATGAAATGCATTAAGATGAAATAAAACATACAACCAACCAGCCACCTCTCCAAGGCATGGAGAGGTGTATTTATAGTCTAAGGGTGGCCGGCCATGGGCCTTGTAAGACTTTCCATGGGCCTTTGGGCCATATTAGCTTATAAACTAAACATTGACTAACTACGGGCTTTAACTAGTTAATATTGGAAGTGACCGAGACTTTTTGTGTTTCTAACAAAGCGGATAAACATTTGAAAACGTTTAAAAACGTATTCAAGCATACAAAAACGAAGAAAACATACAAAACGAACGAAAACTTAAAAAATCATAAGAAAACGTACAAAAAGGTAAGAAAACGTAAGAAAATGGATAAAATGGTCAAAATCAGTCGAAATCGGTCAAAATTGGTTAAAATCGGTGGAAATCGGTTGAAAACTGTCGAAAACAGTCAAAATCAGTCGAAAATGGTCAAAATCGGTCAAAAACAGTCAAAATCGGTCAAAATCAGCCGAAAATAGACAAAATCGGTCGAAAACGAACAAAAACGGCTGAAATCGGTCAAAAACAATGGAAATCGGTCGAAATCGATCGAAAACTGTCAAAAACGATCGAAAATGGTCAAAATCGGTCGAAAACAGTCGAAATCGATCGAAAACGGTCAAAATCGATCAAAAACAGTCAAAATCGGTCGAAAATGATCGAAAACGACCGAAATCGGTCGAAAACGATGTAAATCGATCGAAAATAGACGAAAACGGTCGATATCGGTAAAAAACGATCGAAATCGGTAAAAAACGATCGAAAACGGCCGAAATCGGTCGAAAACAGTCGAAATCGGTCGAAAACGTTCAAAATCGGCCGAAACGATCAAAAACGGCCGTAAACGACCGAAATCGGTCGAAAACGGTGGAAATCGGTCGAAATTGTTCGAAATCGGACGAAAACGGTCAAAATCGGTGAAAATCGGTCGAAATCGCTCGAAAACGGCGAAATCGGTCGAAAACAATCGAAAACGGTCGAAATCGTATAAAAACGTTAATAACGGATGAAAAATGTTATACCCAACAAGACCCATCTATAAAAAAGTACCCGGCCATTATACCCATCTTAATTTTGTTCCATCATATTTAATAGTCCATCAAGCCCGCTGACAATAAAAGAGGGAGTCCATTTAGCCTATCATACTTGAAAAAAATAGTTCAATTGACCCAAATGTTGACTCATGGGTATTATTTGCCAACTCTGTTTTGCTCGTTATGTCAGTTGTCACGAGTCATTACCTCACTTTTTTGCTTGAAAGCCAACATCGGACGTAACCAAACTCGTCAATTCATGAATACTTAAATTAAATTGTGTTATAGCGTAACTCATTATAACCTCGGATCTTATTTTTAAGAAAAAATTATTAGGGTGTGCCTTTTCAAGTACATTTTGAGACACATTAGTAGAGTAATTTCTAAAAGGCATATGGCGCAATTATTGCATTTATTTATGTCTAGTGGTAAATAATTAAGAGCATCTTCAATGCAATGGTTTACACATAACTTTTTACTATTTAGAATAGCTATTGGAAGACTTGATGCATTGTGGCAAAGGCTTTACAAACCACTTTTTTGAGAAAGACTTGGATATGTCAAGCGTTTTATAGAAAAACATCAAGCTATTCTCATTAATTGTCTACTTTGTGAAAAGCTTTTGTGCATTGGAGAGTATTTGTATGAGTGACTTTTTGTAAAATAAAATTTATTAAAAAATTAATTATAAATCAAAGAAAAAGTC
Organism: Tanacetum coccineum; assembly: GCA_026074375.1. NCBI lineage: Eukaryota > Viridiplantae > Streptophyta > Magnoliopsida > Asterales > Asteraceae > Tanacetum > Tanacetum coccineum. The sequence continues at coordinate 818 of BQNB010026329.1, read as the reverse complement.
TTGAAGGGTAGAAGCATTGGAGATGCTCTAACAAGTGAGAACATGTGAAGTCGTGGGTTATGATAATCATACACTAGACTTGATCTAGTCAATTGTTTATAATTAATATAATAATAATCAACGGACATTTTAAGTAGAGGACGTGTTAAGGGTTAGTGCCGATCAGATCATCGCTATAGGATCTCAGTTCAGTAATTCAAAGAACCATTAACAATACTTATATACAACTATCAAAAACACAAATATACCAATGTTTCTCCAGGCCCATTTACGCTTGAAGATCTTTCGAATTCCACTAGTGGAGATCCTCTCGGCACAAACGACTTCAGCATGAAATTTGATCGAGTAGGTGGGATTGGTACTGTATACAAGGACAATAACTGATAAAAGACCAAAACAAACCACTTACAAAAAACCCGCACAGCTGCAGTTAAAACGCTTTCATTATTACAAGGAAATGGAAGACTTCTTGAATGAGCTAAATTCAATCTCCAAATTTCGCATGAAACATTATTTTTTCACGGTTACTGTGGTGAAGGGGATGAGATGATTTTAGTTTTGTACTATGCTATCAACGGAACCCTTGTTGATCATCTCAAGGACCCCAATAAGAGGTTGTCAATGACATGGACACAGCGGTTGAAGATTTGCCTAGGGGCAGCAAAAGCAATTAATTATCTTCACTTCGGTCTGAGTGATGACAATGTCGTAATACACAGAAACTGTTGGGAAACCTGCATACTTTTAATGGCATAAATCGAATAACATTAACAAGTAAATTAACCGAAATAATAACAGATAATAAAAGCAGTAAAAGA
>BQNB010026328.1:38578-55309 GCA_026074375.1 Tanacetum coccineum | reverse complement strand
TTTTGCCATTCCTAGCTTTTATTCTTGTCCTAGCTTATTTAATTTGCTTGCCTTTCTTTTATATGCAATTGCCTATTAAAGTTTGGTGCCCAACCCTAATCCTTGTCATATTCAAACACCAATCATCAATCGTCTCTCGATTTTCCATTTCTAGCCTCGTTGGGACATAACGACCCGGGAACTCTCTATACTGCTTCCGGTTTTCTTGCTCTCGCGTGATTTCATCCCTTGTTGTGTATTTATACATGTTTGTATTTGTTCACATTTTTAAGAGGTGAGTTTGCGCGAGTCAGAACTCATGCCAGAATCAATTAATTTCCAAAGATTCTTGGAAGAATCTTTCCATGAATCCACTGTTTTCTGCAATTGTTCCTTTTCTTTGACAGCTTTCATTCCTATTCTCCTATATCTTTTAAGCTTTTCATCTTTTTCATATATTTCATTAGCCTGAAATGTAAGCTTTTCATTTAGAGAGAATTGCTGTTTTTGACAAGTAACAAGTTGAGCTTCTAGTTTCTTAACAGCTTGACTATAGGCAAATATTTGTGCTTCTTGATCACCTAATTGATTCATTTGTTCATCACATAGTGTTTTAAGAGTATTGTATGAATCAATGCATGATTTGTTTCTTCAGCTTCAGTATGTTCTCCCCAATTGACAATCCCATCATCCATTGTCAGCAAACCCATCTGATTCTTCTCTTGCTTCCCAGTTTCTTGTTGTTGATAAAGAGAATCTCTCTTCTTCTTTCCATCATGTGTCCCCTTTGCTGTACATTCCCTAGCGAAGTGACCAGTGTTGTGACAATTGAAACATTCAAGCTTCTTTTTGTCAAAACCAACAGGTGTTTTTCCATCTATCAACTCTCCTTCCTGTTTTCTTATAGAACTTCTTCATTCTAATAGCAATCATTGTTATTTGCCAATTAATATCCATCTCTTCAATGTATACATCATCAATCTGTTCCAAATCTTCATGAAGTAAGTCCAAAGATCTGAGAAACTTATGATTTGCATCTTCAGTTGATACTTCAGCACCATGAGCTTCCAATTGAGAAAGTAGCTGTTGAAATCTGTCATATCCCTTTTCTAACCCTTCTGAATTGGATATTTTAAATGCTTCAAACTGTTGTTTGAAAACAGCCTTCTGCATTTTCTTTGAATTAGCATTACCACCAAACCTAGTTCTGATGGCTTCCCATATTTCTTTTGCATCATCCATTCCATGAAATCTTCTCATATGTTCTTTTGGAATGGCCATCAGCAAGATATTCTTAGCTTTCCTCTCCTTTTCAACAGCTTGAATTTCTGCAGCAGTAACTGGTGAAAGTACTCGAACAATACCATCCTTTCCAGTTGATATTCTCTTCTTGGAGTTTCCATTCTGAATTACCTTCCATACTTCATTATCAATGTACTCAAGGTAATGCTCCATCTCCATTGCCCATATATCATACTCCTCCTTCTTCAGAATTGGGAGTTTGATATTTGAGATAGCAGTTGTTTGAGGAATCATCTGTTGTGGTTGTTTAGGTGCAGCCCCAGTGTCTAATGCATCTTCATGGTTTGATTCTTCATCACTAAGATGTTGTGAGAACTCATCATTGGCCGGTTGAGACATTTTGTATAGAGTTGTAAAAGTGTGTTTGTTTGTGATCTAGTGATTCTTCTTTCTCAGAGTCCCTCAAAAGGCCCTGATACCACTTGTAGGTCCTTGGTATAGGATCTAACTAGCCTTTGTAAGACTATAGATAACTTGGATAAATCCAAATCAACTATATAAGAGACACTGACTATGAATATCAAGTGTTAATGCCGAATCTTAACACAAGAATTAAGAAGAAACGATAATTCTAAATTGCTATTAAGCTCTATGCTTCTATTGATATTTCTCTAAACGTTCTTTTTAACATTGTGCCTTAGGGTTCCTCTTATACACACAGGAAACCCTAATGGGCTTTACAAACGTCAAAGGATAATACATATCCTTTCCTAAGATATCTCTAAGATAACTATTACTATTATGTTACATAAACAGACTTTAACTATAAACAGAACTAACTATGACCAGTACTAACTTAAGTACTGCTACTCTACCAGTACTAACTTAGTACTGCCAGACTTAACTTAGTACTGCCAGTATTAACTCAATACTAACAGAACTAACTATTACTACCAGACTTAACTGTTATACTACCAGTATTAAGTCTGTTACAATCTATTTTCCCAACACATTCTTCTGTCTTTATCCTTTCTCTAACAATAGAAACTCTTTCAGCAGTCATAATCTTTGAGCAGTAGTAACTTTTGTACTAGCAGCGTTAACTTTTAACACCAGCAGTAGTAACTTATACACCAGCTATAACACCCCCATTTTTACAATATAGTAGTAGAAGCTAATCTGGGGTATTACTTCATGGATACAACAATCATAATCATAGAAAACAACTTTAAAAGAGACGTTGTTGGAAAAATTTAGTTATCATTCATTATGATTAGAGTTTTTACAAAATGCAGGTCCCAAAATCTAAAACATTATATTTGAATGATAACAGTTTAGCCATCTTCGAGTCTATGCCACTCCGTACTGCAACTTGCTCAATTACTTGAGATAAACATGCTAAAAAGGGTCAACACAAAGGTTGAGTGAAATTCATAGGTTTGCAGAGCATCATCCGAAGAGCACATCACTGATAACAAACTCCCTTCATCAGTATGCACAGTCATGTCCAACACGGACCTGTTAATCGAAATTTTACTTAGGTTACCAGTAATCTCACTTCTTCTGTTTAAATCTGTATCCAAACACTGGTTATCTCTCATCACATCTCCAAACTTCACTCTTCGCCGCAGCCTAATCCCTAACATTGATCCACCTTCCGGTCTCTTTTTCCGGTTTATTTACCAACAGGATTATTTATATGACCTTATACGGTTGGATATCAGAATTCCCGCCACCAGTTCTCGGTTTGAAACCAACATGGAAGGTAGTAATGCTTATATTTTGGAGGCGTGCAATGGTTTGCTTTTATGTTACGTTCATCCTGATAAGTATTATGTTTATAACCCATCCATCAATCTCTTTAAGATGCTTCCACAATGCAATGATTTAAGTCTGGAACCAAGTAAAATTGCCGGTCATATGAAAATGGCTTTTGATCCCACCAAATCACCTCACTATAAAGTCGTGCATTCTACAATCATTGGTGATGATCATTTTGTTTCTTCCATTCAGATACATACTTACTCTTCTCAGACACGTAATTGGAGTAGTTCTTTGGTTTGCAGCGATCCAATTCCCATGCGACCCTTTTTACATTCTAGAAAGGGCATTTATTGGAACGATGGTATTCATTGGTTAACTGGTTTTGTTACTGAGTGTTCGCATTACAAGTTAGATATTGTGAATGAGCGTCCGGTTTTAACAACCTTACAACTTCCGGTAAACTTGGATGACGAGTATCCTTGGAATCGCAAGTTGTTTAAAACTCGTGGTTGTTTGCTTCTTCTTGGTATGGACGGTACTCGTTCTCAACGGTTAAATATTTATGAGATGAGGTATGGGTATTCTGAATGGTCGTTTAAGTACTTTGTTAATCTTAATGACATTATAATGCCATTTCCCGAAAGATGGTTTATTGGTTCAGGTGTCGGGTGTATTGCATTGGGAGAAAGAGAAGAGGATTCTTTAATGGTGCTTGGATTTAATGGAAATGTTATTCTATACAAGATCGTGTCAAAAACTTCTCGTGAGCTCCCAGAATTGGAACCATGGAGTCCTGTTGGTAGCTTTTTGTTCACTGCATCTTTTGCTGGTGTGTGATTATGCATTCTATTTCAGGTATGATCCTTATATTTTGTGTCATATTTTGTCGTGTCACTACCTGCTATAGTTACATTGTTGAGTGTTGTGGCTAGAATAGCTTGGTCGCAATGTTCATGAGCAACTGTGTACTATACATACGATGAGCCCATTTTGGAGTTCTAAGATTTGTATCTTCCGTTGGCAAAGAAATATAAGAACTTTCAAAATTAACTTAAAACAGTGGATGTAAGTTAGTATTAGAAGCACTTCTAAGATTTAATTAGGGCATCTAATTTAAATTCACAATCAGGTACTGAATTCTGTTGTTGTCGTTTTATGAACTCGCTAGGTACTAAGCGTCCAAGCTTACTAAATAACATGCATTTCAGGTCTTGAACATGTAGATACATGCGATATAGGAAAGAGAATCTGGCATGACATCTATGGAATATTGTCAAATATCATTAATCGAAGAAGGTTTGATGAAAAAATTTGATTTATGAGAAGTTGTAACTAAGTGAGTTGCACCGTAAACTGATTATGTTTCACTTTGGTATCTCTACATTTAATTAGTTATTCTTGTTTTAGTTTCGTGACATTCCGCTTGTAATAGCTACGAACTTTTAAGTTTGGTTCTTCTTGACATTGCTACTACTGACTAAACTATTTCTATATGGATTAAATGATGATTCTTATCTTTGAAAATCATTTTCCACATTGATTTATGATCAAAAAATGTACATGGATGTGTAAATCTAGGTTGGGAGACTTAATTAAGGGCGTTTTAGATGTTGGAAGTGAGTGTGGAAGATTTAGATGCACCACGAACATCTACGTCTTAGCCAATTTCCCACTTGTTTGAGTAGAAATAATCATCTTCAAACTACCTCTTGTAGTCCTGGCCTACGTACATCTTGCTAAATTTTAGCATGCGATTATTGACGTTGTTGTAGCCTATTCTGAAATTTTCTTTAGTCGTCGCCAGATCCAAACAGCTGCAGAGTTGTTTAATGTGAGCCCCTAATCATTTCAATTGTGAAAAGTTGAAGGTATGCTTTTCTTATTAAGGATATAAAACTTTGGTCCTAATAGCATTGCTTTGTTTACTCAATAAGAAAAGCATTTACGCAACTTCTAGGGTCGAATTGAAGCTTGATAGACCACCCAGACTAATCTGCTGCAATTGTTTTGATATGCAAGGATTCAAGATAAATTCACAATATGCCAATTTGCAAAATGAAGATCGACCCCTAAATGAGCAAGATAGAACAGTTTAATAACATTATTTCTTCCCAAATGTTGTCATTAACTTACCTTAAATCATTTTTCTCTTCAGAAAATATCATACACACTCACGTACCAACGAAAGAAGAATGATAAAAAGTCTATGAATGTCGACGTTGATCGCATCAAGGTGTCGATCCTCCATACCGATCACCCGCACGAAAAAAAATATCAAACCATTTACCAATAAACTCATAAATATAAACTCATAAATTCATCCGAAATGCATTTGGCCAACATTTCAACTTTTAAACTTTTCTTCAATAAAGAAAGACTAAAAAAACTTATTTAACAACCAAAAGATTAGGGGTGAAAATCAAGTCGTGTTCGGGTTCGCGGGCTATTATTACATCTACTCAAACACGACCTACTTATTAATCGTGTCAAAACTCTAATTCAGACCTGCATAATGCGTGTAACCCGTTTGTGATCCCTGTTTAAGTAAACAGGTCAAGCAGTGAATAAAGTTGGTGATTTATCGATTTAACTAATATAAATGCAAAAATAATATACGGATTTAAAAAATGATAAACATACTTACATACAAATAAGTGTACGACAGTTTCAATAATATATGAGTTATAATTGTAGGACACTCATATTAAGTAAATAACAAAATACATTCAATCCAAATCTAAAATAAAGTCCAAGTTATAAAATTTATTTTTAGAGGCTCATATATACTTAAACGGGTTCACGAGTGACCTGTTTAATACTCACTCAACCCAAACACGCCCGTTTATTAAAAGGGTTAGATATGTTGACATGTTTTTGATGCAAATTTGTTTATCCTCAATCGAAACATGTTTAACTTCGTGTCGTGTTCGTATAATTTATCGTGTCGTGTCGAAAATTGCAAACCTTACAAAAGATAGAAGTATATAACAATGAACTTATTGGACTTGGTGGGCCTAAAACACCTTGCCACCTTCTTGGACTTATTGGGCCGAAACTTGCTTAGAAGCTCAAATGCTCAATTGTGAAATTCCATACAAGTGCATTTGTTACTTGTTATTAGTGTTCTTAATTTTCCGTGGAGTTATACATATTTTCTAAGGCTAAGTTATACATATTTTCTAAGAGTTCTGAACTCGCAATCTTTTGTTAGCGAGCACATTCACATATCATTGTATAAAAAAGCTTTAGTATACATGGTATTTGACTTAGTATCATCAAACTACCTGCGAATCTCAAAATTAAGACATAATTTTGTTTTTTGAGACGAGAAAAGATAAGCGCCAAAACTATCGATCAACGTCGTCAACCCATCTGACTACTTTGCTCGAAAAGAAGGGGATGGATCTAGACCTAGTGACGAGCTAATAAAATGAGAAAAGTAAAAAGAAATACCAGCCACGCATATTTGATGTATCTCAAATATGCAATTTTAGTTACTTCTCAGTTTTTTCAGTTTAAATTTATTTCTTATTTGATCCTAAACTCCGAAAAAAATATGAATAAGCTAACTTTTTAAACCGGGCTTACTAGTATCATTAACGACTAAAAATAGATTTAAAAAATATGAAAGGAAAAAGGTATAAACGTAAACAATTTTATTCTTTTGTGGGCCTTGTCATGCTTGATTGCTGTGAGTTTGCTTTACTCTAGTGAGGTATGTACAATTTTATAAGAAGTGCTTCAACAATAGTTTTTGTTGGGTTAGTACGAGGATCTCTAATGCAAAAAGCTTTTGATAGCCTTTTGCATTTAAGGTATTTATCGCAATGCACATTAAATAGCAATAGCTTTTGCAAAAGATTTAGTGTTTACCAAGTCTTTTCAAAAAGCTTTCTAAAAAGCTTTTATTGCAATGGGAAAAACCTTGTTAAAAGCTTTTTTTAATAATGAAAAGTTTTTAGTTGGTTTACTCATTACGTATGCTCTTAGTTGTAGTTTTAGCTTCTGGATGTATGTTCATTTTTGGGTCCTTTTTTCTTTTAATCATCTTGTTTATTTGATAAGGGATGACTTGTATTGTAGTTTTCTGGTTTGTTGTTTATATATCGTTGTCTTTCTAAAAAAACAATTGGAGGGTTGAAATGAATTCGTACATACAACTATACAAGGAATAAACGAAGTGCATCAATGCAAAACCCATCATCATATTTCAATATTTCATAGCCAAATTCTTAAAGAATATTCACAAGCATTGTTTAATCACCCAAGCATTATTCTATAAAAAAAAATATAGAGTAATTTGGAAAACTCATCCTTGTAGTTTTGAAAAATTGCAACTACAGTTTTTAAGATTTTAGAAGTTTATATGCTGTCTCTTGGATTAAATATATATTAAATATGCAATTACATTACGTTTTCGTCCTTTTTTTTTTCGTCATCGATTTCGTACGTTTTTTACGTTACGTCCGATGATATTTTTTACTTTCTCGTCATTATTCTTATACGTTTTCTCGCCTTTTTTACGTTTTCTGTGACGATTACTTACTTTTCGTGATCTGTTTTCCTTTTTGCGTCTATTTTATTACGATTCGACCTTTTTCTACGTTTTTAACTACCAACATTTCGTTATCGAATGAATCAAAGACTAATAAGACTCTAGTGTAATCTAATTTTCTAAACAGTAAGTGAGAATTTTACTTGAGGTACAGTGGCAGGCTCCTACTGTCGATATAACCAGTGGCTAGACCATACAGCTTCAAAACATGCTCATCGGGTGTTCATGACGGGATTCCAAATAGATCTGTTTGGCTAGGATGCATGTAGATTGTAGGAGTAAGCATGTTGTTGACATTACGCAGTTATTATGAGAAAATGGTATACAAAAAAAGATTGACGTGTTATTTATTAAAACATCATGTTTACAATATAGCGTACAAAAGATTAAACAATTGACGAAAACGTGATAAAAACGGTACTAAAAAGTATAAATAACAGACGATTTCGTAATTTAGAATTAACCAAAAAGTGGACGATTAATGACGAATTTACCCTTAAAAATAAAAAAGCCCGGTGAAGAAATTAAGAAATACTTCTAAGTGTTTATAGTGTTCGAAATTATATAAATATTTAATATTGGAAAAAAGTTAAAGTATAGAACTATATAGGAGTAATATTTTCTTAACGAAAATAATAATAAAATTTTATGGATTCCATTTACTTAATTTTTTTCCAATTTTTAAGATTAATTGTTGTTTTTTATATATTGATCATACTAAGGTTTGCCAAGATGACGATGCTGTTTTTATATCATATAAAATGTAATATCCTAACATCAATATCCGATCTTTAACATAATGGTTCATACCATGAAAACTGTATCATACCATGAAAATGTAAACTAAGAGATGAGCTCACTGAAATATAAACACAAGTTAGCTTATTCAAGACTCGGTTCACATGATCGTGAGTTTGATACACACTTATTGTTATTAGTAGAGATTGCGCCTGTATTTTATAAGATTTTTTTTGTATTTTATGACGGAGAAAATAATTTTACACCAGAGCTCATCAAGAGACAGCATATAAACTTTAAGAATTTGGCTATGAAATATTGAAATATGATGATGGGTTTTGCATTGATGCACTTCGTTTATTCCTTGTATAGTTGTATGTACGAATTCATTTCAACCCTCCAATTGTTTTTTTAGAAAGACAACGATATATAAACAACAAACCAGAAAACTATAATACAAGTCATCCCTTATCAAATAAACAAGATGATTAAAAGAAAAAAGGACCCAAAAATGAACATACATCCAGAAGCTAAAACTACAACTAAGAGCATCTCCAATGCATGTTTCAAAAATGATTTTTCACTGTTTGAAAAAGTCACTTATATCATTTTTTGCATTGTGTGAAAGACTTGATGAAAAGATTTTTACTCAAAGACTTGGTAAACTCCAAGTCATTGAGCAAAAGCTTTTTGCTCTTTTTTTGTGTATTTTTTGTTCCTAATTAATGAATCCAACACACAAAAAGCTTTTAATAATGACTTTTTGCATTGGACTAAATTTGATGAATGACTTTTAGATATTTAAAATATAATATAATTTATTGTAAAAAGTCATTAATGACTTTTGCCATTGGAGATGCTCTAAGAGCATATGTAATGAGTAAACCAACTAAAAACTTTTCATTATTAAAAAAAGCTTTTAACAAGGTTTTTCCCATTGCAATAAAAGCTTTTTAGAAAGCTTTTTGAAAAGACTTGGTAAACACTAAGGGTGTGTTTAGTTGGGGAAAAATATCTCATTTTTCTATGAAAATTTTCATTTGAGAATGGAAAAACTGAAAACTTGTTTAGTTGCACTTTTTTTCAATATTTTTCAAAAAACAAAAAATTCTTATTTTCTAAATTTATATGGAAAAATAGAAAACCATAATTTACTATTCTTCATTTTTTTTCCCTAACAAAATAAAACGTAAATATAATTCAAACCAAATAAAACGTGAGTATCAATATTCTAACCCTATCTAGAGATGGCTTGGGTCACAGGTCAAATGGGTCATGAGTCAAATGGGTCATGGGTCAAACAGATCATGTTTTAAAAATGGGTCTAACGGGTGGGTCAAAAGGTTTGGGGCAGGTCGAACCACTAAATTATGGTGTTTTCATACATTTTTGAACGTTTTTTATGTTTGGTCAGTCTTTTTACGCTTTCGTCGGTTTTTTCGTTTATTTACGTTTTCGTCCGATTTCTTACGTTTTCGTCCCTTTTTTTACGTTTTCGTCCGATTTCTTAGGTTTTCGTCTGTTTTTTTACGTTTTCGTCCGATTTCTTAAGTTTTCGTCTGTTTTTTACGTTTTCGCCCGTTTTCTTACGTTTTCGTAAGATTTCTTACGTTTTCGTCTGTTTTTTTACGTTTTCGTCCGATTTCTTACGTTTTCGACCGATTTCTTATGTTTTCGTCCGTTTTTTACGTTTTCGTCCGATTTCTTACGTTTTCGTCCTTTTTTCCGTTTTCGTTCGATTTCTTAAGTTTTCGTACATTTTTTTACGTTTTCGTTCGATTTCTTACGTTTTTGTCCGATTTATTACGTTTTCGTCCGATTTCTTACGTTTTCATCCGTTTTTTATGTTTTCGTCCGTTTTTTTACGTTTTTGTCCGATTTCTTACTTTTTTGTCTGATTTCTTACGTTTTTGTCCCATTTTTTAGGTTTTCGTCTGATTTCTTACGTTTTCGTCCGTTTCTTACGTTTTCGTTCTATTTCTTAAGTTTTCGTCTGTTTTTTTACGTTTTCGCCTGTTTTTAACGTTTTCGTCATATTTCTTACGCTTTCGTCTGTTTTTTTACGTTTTCGTCCGAAATCTAACGAAAACGTAAAAAACAGACGAAAGCGTAAGAAATATGACGAAAACGTAAAAAAACAAACGAAAACTTAAAAAAAGACAAAAACGTAAGTAATCGGGCGAAAATGTAAAAAAGGGCAAAAATGTAAGAAATTTGACGAAAACGTAAAAAAACGGACGAAAACGTAAGAAATCGGACGAAAACGTAAAAAATGGATGAAAACGTAAAAAAACGGAATAAACCGACGAAAGCGTAAAAAGACGGACGAAACGTAAAAAACGTTCAAAAATGTATGAAAACACCATAATTTAGTGGTTCGACCTTACCCAAACCGTTTGACCCACCCGTTAGACCCATTTTTAAAACATGATCTGTTTGACTCATGACTCATTTGACCCGTGACCCAAGCCATCTCTAGATAGGGTTAGAATATTGGTACTCACGTTTTATTTTGTTTGAATTATATTTACGTTTTATTTTGTTAGGGAAAAAATGGAGAATAGTAAATTATGGTTTTCTATTTTTCATTATAAATTTAGAAAATAAAATTTTTTTGTTTTTTGAAAAATATTGAAAAAAGTGCAACTAAACAAGTTTTCAGTTTTTCCATTCTCAAATGAAAATTTTTCATAGAAAAATGAGATATTTTTCCCCAACTAAACTGGTTTTACACCAAGAGAGAATGATGTTGAAAATGTTGAGATGGATAATCAGAAGGATAATTGTGATGGTGAATTCGGGAATGTAAACAATATTTCTGATGAAGTGAATTTTAGCTCGGGGTTTAACACGTACAAAAAAGCAGGTGGGGAATCTATGGACTCGGATCATTGTAGAGAGTCTGAAGGTTCTCGGAAAGGTGGTTCTATATTAATGTTGATGGATGAATTGGTTAAGGTGGGACAAACTATGGGGTATAATATGGACGGGTGTATGAAGAATATTGAAGAGATCATTGAATCGCAAGGAGTGGATGGTGTTTTCCGATGAATATGTTGTCTTTAAATATCCAAGGTCTTAACCCAAAGGCTAAAAAAGATTGGGTAAAGGAGTTGTGTGTCTCTAACAAGGTGAATTTTCTTACGTTGCAAGAAACTAAAATGGAGTCTATTGATTTGTTTGAAATCAAAAGATGCTGGGGTAACTTTGTGTTTGATTATGTGCATAGTGCCTCGGTTGGTAAATCAGGTGGGATTTTATGTGTTTGGGATCCTAATGCGTTTAAGAAACTAAATTCAACGGCTTCAGATTATTTTGTTATGATTCAAGGAAATTGGGTGTCTAATGGCAAATTACTTCTTATTATTTCGGTGTATGCCCCGCAAGAGTTGTCAGAAAAGAAAAGTCTATGGGATTATTTATGTCACGTCATTGATAATTGGAAAGGTTCAGTGATTATCATGGGTGATTTTAATGAGGTCCGTAATAAAAATGAGAGATTTGGAACTATTTTCAACGTGCATGGGGCGAATGCTTTTAACTCTTTTATCTCAATGGCGAATTTAGAGGAGGTTCCACTTGGTGGATGTTCTTTTACATGGTGTCACAGATCTGCTTCAAAGATGAGTAAGCTTGATAGATTCCTCATGTCCGAAAGCTTACTGAGTGAGTGTCCTAATTTATCAGCCATCACCCTAGATAGATTTTTATCAGACCACCGTCCTATATTATTACGTGAATCTACTCATGACTATGGACCTATTCCGTTTCGGTTTTTTCATTATTGGCTGGAAATGGAGGGTTTTGAGAACTTTGTTAATGAGGTGTGGCGTGAAGCTCCGGTAGATAATTCTAATGCTATGATCAACATGATGAACAAGTTGAAATATCTAAAAAAGAAGATACGTGTTTGGAATGGCATGAGACAAAGTCCGAAAACTCGAAAACATGTGCTGAAACAGGAGCTCGCTGATTTGGAGATGATCATTGACAAAGGAGATGCGTCGTCTGATACTTTGCATAAACGTGCGGAGGTTGTAAAATCGATTCAAGAGGTGGATAAATTGTGTGCAATGGAGGCGTCTCAAAAAGCAAAAATCAAATGGGCAATTGAAGGCGACGAGAACTCAAAATATTACCATGGTATTCTTAATAAGAAACGAAACCAACTTTCTATACGAGGGGTTCTGGTGGAAGGAGATTGGGTGGAAAATCCTAATATGGTTAAAAATGAGTTCCTTAATCATTTCAAGAATCGTTTTGATAGACCTAAATCTGTTCGGCCGATGCTTAATATGGAGTTTCCTCATCATCTGAATTCAATGCAACAACTGGATTTGGAAGCCGAAGTGTCAAATGAAGAGATTAAAAAGGCGGTTTGGGATTGTGGTGTTGATAAATCTCCGGGGCCGGATGGATTCACATTTGGTTTTTATAAAAGGTTTTGGAGTTTAATAGAAAAAGATGTGTTGGCGGCGGTGAAATATTTCTTTCATTACAGTCGCATTCCAAAAGGGTGTAATTCATCTTTCATAGCGTTGATTCCGAAGACTCCCGAAGCAAAAATGGTGAAGGATTTCAGACCGATTAGTCTTATTGGGAGCCTTTATAAAATAATTGCCAAAATTTTGGCTAATCGTCTTGTGGTGGTGCTTGGAGATATTGTTAATGAGGTGCAATCGGCTTTTGTTGCGGATAGGCAAATTCTTGACGGACCATTTATACTTAATGAGGTTTTGCAGTGGTGTAAGTTGAAGAAAAAACATTCATTTATTCTAAAAATTGACTTTGAAAAGGCTTATGATTCTGTTCGGTGGGATTACCTTGATGATGTCTTAAGAAAATTTGGTTTTGGTGAAAAATGGTGTGGTTGGATTCAAGAATGTCTTCGATCTTCTTGGGGATCGGTTTTAGTGAATGGAAGCCCTACGGAGGAATTTCAGTTTTTTAAGGGCCTTAAACAAGGTGATCCTCTTTCTCCGTTTATTTTTATTTTGGTTATGGAGAGTCTTCACATTTCTTTTAAAAGAGTTGTGGATGCGGGCATGTTTAATGGCATTGTGCTTAATTCGGTTATGCATCTTTCTCATATGTTCTATGCGGACGATGCGGTGTTTATGGGGCAATGGAGTACTAAGAATATTGATACGATTATATATGTGTTGAAATGTTTTCATCGTGCTTCAGGTCTTAGTATTAATTTAAGCAAGAGTAAGTTATTGGGTGTTGTGGTGAGTGAAGATAGGGTGGTGCAAGCTGCAAATAGAATTGGTTGTGGTGTCCTTAAGGCTCCTTTTGCTTATTTAGGTTCGAAAGTTGGGGGAAATATGTCTCGGATTAAATCTTGGGATGAGATTGTGGATAAAATGGTAGATCGTCTTTCAAAATGGAAGATGAAAACATTATCGATAGGTGGTCGTTTAACCCTTCTCAAGGCGGTTCTAGGATCCATGCCTATTTATCATATGTCTATATTCAAGGTGCCAATGAAAGTCCTTCAACGCATGGAATCAATTCGAAGTCGGTTTTTTAGTGGTGTCGATTTAAATAGTAAAAAATCGATATGGGTGAAATGGAGTAAGGTTTTGTGTTCTAAAGAGAAAGGTGGCCTTGGTGTTTCTAGTTTATATGCGCTTAATAGAGCTCTTATGTGTAAATGGGTTTGGCGGTTTACAACTCAAAAGAACTTGTTATGGACTAGGGTTATTAAAGCTATTCATGGCGAAGATGGGAAAAATGGTAGCGGATTCAAGGTTGGTTACAAGTCCATTTGGCGAAGCATTCTCCAGGAGGTGGAAACATTGAAGATAAAAGGTATACACTTAAATAATTTTATGCAGAAAAAGCTTGGCAATGGTGCGGATACTTATTTTTGGGAGGATTTGTGGCATGGAGACATGGTTTTGAAACAAAGATATCCTAGGCTTTATGCGCTGGAAGTGAAGAAGACTGTCGATGTGGCTTCTAAACTGTCACAGGAGAACTTGACCTGGTCTTTTCGTCGTGCTCCTAGAAGCGGAGTGGAACAAGATCAGTTGACGGATTTGACGACTTACGTGGAAGGTGTTGTTCTTGGTGTCACGCCTGATAGGTGGTATTGGACGCTTGATGGTTCGGGTGAGTTCTCGGTAGCTTCGGCTAGAAAGGTTATTGATGATAACAGGTTTCCGGAAGTGTCTACTCAAACTCGATGGATAAAAGCGGTGCCAATCAAGGTTAACATTCATGCGTGGAAGGTGAGAATGGATTGTTTGCCTACCCGTCTTAATATATCCCGGAGAGGTATAGATATTCCGTCTATTCTTTGTCCCGTTTGTGGTAGCGTCACGGAATCGTCAAGTCATTTATTTTTTGATTGCCTTGTTGCGAAAGATAATTTTCGCAAGATTTGCCGTTGGTGGGAGGTGGATTTCATGGAAGTGCATACGTTCGATGAATGGGTTTCTTGGATCGTAAATCTTCGGATTCCTATCAAGCATAAAAGGTTGTTAGAAGGGGTGTGTTTTGGGTTGTGGTGGCTAATTTGGGCTTATCGTAATAAGTGTGTCTTTTGTGTGGTTTCTTCTTCTAAGACGGATATTTTTGATGATGTTGTGGCGTATTCTTTTTATTGGAGTCGGTTTAGATGTAATGTGTCGTTTAGTTGGGTTGATTGGCTAAAAAATCCTCATCTTGTAACTTTGTAATTCTTCTAGCTTCTTGCTAGTTTTTTAATAAAGTGTTGTTAAAAAAAGTAACTAGCTCTCCTTGATTTTTCGTTTATCAAGATTACATTTTGGGGGCTTTTAAGTCATCTTACATCATTTCAATCATGCTCAAGGATGAGAAAACTTGCGAGTAGGTATGCATTTCTTATCGTTACATAATGACGATTAGTATACCAATGATAAATATATGTATCATAGATTCTTATGTATGATCGGCATGGTCTAAGGAAAATATATTTTTTAAAAGCGGTGTTAGATTTATGTATCGTAGCTGCTAATAAAACTTGGAAGATATTTGTTTTACGGATCCAACTTTTGAGATATATGATGCACATTAGTTTCATGGTCTATGTAACCTTTAACTATTAGAATTTAGAAATATTAATGGGTAGTTGTCACTAAAAGAGAATGAGGTTTGTACTCAATTTATCCATACGCAATGTCGTCATAAACATTCTGGTAAACTTCAATTAATACTTCGATGTGGTACCTTAGTTTGTATGATCTGCAATAGCAAAGTTTAGGCGAAGCTAGCAAGTGCACATTTTCTCTTTCTAGGATTCATTGGCATTGGCACTCCTATTGCAATTGCACCTTACCAGCTAATACACATTTTTCATACCTGTTGCAGGATTCCTATGGGAATATGAAAAACGTTACGTTTGCGAGCGCATCTTTGCAATCATAATTACGCATCAAAAATGGCAAAATATTTCAGAAACATCAATTAAAAAGGTGAAAATGGTGCTTCAAAACTTGCAAGGTTTCATAAATCTATTCAGAACCTACAGTAATTTGCAATTTAATTTTTAGGAACGCATGCGAATGGTGCCGGTCCAGGTGCATATGCCATTATGATCAAATAAGCTAGCATCGTGGTCAAGCAAATATCAAGGGATTTTCCTTTTTGTTCAGCAACATCGAAGTCCATTTTAGGAAACTTGCAATATCACGTAAAACTAATGGTCACTACACGTACTGCATAACCACATTTAGCTTGGTACTTAGGATTCCGAGAAGAAAGAGGCGGGCACAACTGACTTTCCCTCTTGTCTTTGACTGCGGTAAGTAATTCACTCAAACCGATTCCATTTATGGAGGGTGGGAAAATGATTTCTTCTGATTTTATAAGCACAAGCAGAAAAATAAGTTAAATATTTTTTGTTTTGTTTTGTAAAATGTGAACGGTGTTATTATTAATATGACTTAGTTGTTGAACTGAGTGAGGGTTTTTTGTTTAGGGGAGAAGAAAGAAAGAACAACAAAAAGATGGAAGATAGAAGCCGGTTGAAATCAAAACAACACGAGAGCAAGCTAAGCCCAGAGAGACTTTCTTCTCGGAATCCTAAGTACCAAGCTAAGCCCAAAGAGACTCATAAGTTGCTTCAATGTTGACAATGTTGTTTGTTAACAAAACTAATAGGGAGGAAGAAGAAATGTAGGATTTGATATTTATGGTAGCTCTCGACTACATGTGTTCGGGCTACTACTTGATCCCTTGATACCTGTCCTAGCACAAATGATGCTTCGAGCGCACGTACGAGACAAAAGATGCATCCTTAGTTTGTAAACCATGTACAAGTTGATACTGTCAGGTTTGTTATTTCATTCTTAATTTTAAAGCTTGCTTCTTTTTCTACGGGTTAACATGGACTTACTTGGTATTCCATTGTTTATCACTAGATATTCGGAACAATTTACTTGACAACAATTCTTCCACACACACTGGTGGTTCAAGACAACAAT
>BQNB010026328.1:0-32288 GCA_026074375.1 Tanacetum coccineum | reverse complement strand
ACCTCTAAGGATTGACAGTCTTTAAGTAAGCAGGTGAGCTTATGATCAAAACCTATTAACCTTTTGTTAAAGTCAGATAACTCAAATGAGAGGACCCTGCATGAACGCAAATAAAACAACATTATTCTGATTTGATCAAGTATCCGTATACCTTGATGTATAACTTTATCAAAGTGACATACTAAGGGGCACACATGGCGTTGCTATACTTCGCGTTTACTATCTTTTTGTTCATTTGAGTCACTGGATTCATAAAACTTAACGTAGTGTATGGTATGATGTAATAAAAGTTGGAATGAAATCGGTTATTACGATTCAATGGAAAAATCTTGTTTGTTTACAATTATACAATGTAATGACTCATTACATAAAAAAATACAATTTTCATTCCATAGGGCCCCCTCCTTTTTTTTCATTACGTCCGTAATGTAATCAAAATTACATAAAAGTCCACTTTTAACTAACCACATTAAATACACTTCTTATTAACTATGGACATTTTGGTCTTTTTTTATCGATTGCATTCCGTCCTATCATACCAACCAAACATTATTAATAAGTGCAATGAATTATTACATTATATCATTTATTCCATTACGTCGCTTATTCAATTCATTTAACATTTCATTACGTCCTACCAAACGAACCCTAAGTGTAAAAACCCCCTGCAAAGTTAAGGTAACCTCTCCGTGTATATTAACTCGATATAGTAATACCTTAGATTTGGACAAATACGCGCAATGTCGGAAACAATATCTTGAGACAGTGAAGAGCATTTCAACAAAACCAACTCTTGAACATCTCCTCCTAGAACACTTTTTATCGATATTTCGTCAAGACGAAAACATTCCAGTGTAATCCTCTTCACCTTTTTTAATCTTTTACTCAATCCATTTAATGCAACTGAATCCAAATGAAACGCCTGCCACATATAATCTTTATCTAAATATATGTATCTTATAAAACAATATACAAGTGATAAAGTATAATCATCAAAAATAACTTACGGAGAGATCGATGGATGATAAAGAGGAAAGGTGTTTGTTGACAGTAGAATGAAGGGTTTGTGAAACACATGTTAACGTGCAAAGTGTTGTTAGTATCTCTGTTTCATCTTCTAGTTTTGATAATATTTCATACAATATGTTTTCCGGTATCTTCTCAAGTAAGCTGTTGCCGGAGATGGATGTTGTGCCATGAGTCATCATGGATTGATTGATTGCTTTTTGTCAGTGGGTTTTTGTCAATATATGTTTAGCTAGTGTCACTTTTATAATGGAAGATGATCATATACTTTGAAAATGGAACCATTTCTTTACGAGGTTGCGTTGCGTGTAGCTTTTCAACACGTAAGGACATCGGGGATCAACATTTTTCCAGCCACATCAGTTTTCTTTTTCCGACGACCTTCTAATCACAATCACAGTAAAGCGACTTACGCTAAAAAAAACATAACAAAAAATAATTATTTATTAAAAATACACACACACAAAATAACACAAAACACACACACACAACACATGCACAAACTTGGTCGTTCCTACGACCCACTCGACCAAAATAAAGATTAAAGACCAACATTGAGGACACCCCACAATAGGGCGACCTACAAAGACACCAGACGACTTAGTCGGATGTTTACCTTATTGTGGGCAACCTTAAAGGTGTAGTAGTATAAAAATAAGAAATTATCTCACAATATACCTAATTCACCTTAAAAAAAGATTTATTTGAGTTAGCACTTAACCATCACAAATATACAGACTTCACACGCCAAAATAGGAGCCGTCATAGCCTTCACGTGTGATGGTGTGCTTCACGTGTGATGATGCACAACCATACACAACACCCGATTATAATGGGTCACTTTATATATTGGAATTTTGAACATATTCATTTGTTACATTGAAAATTAGCCCATAACTTTTTATTAGTTCTTTATTCTGTATATTTGTTACCTACTTCATGTTTGAAAATCAGCCCATAGCTTTTTAAATTGGTCTTAGCGTATATTCTTTTATTATGGTTTATTAACGCGTGAAAATTACGAGTATATGAAACGTCAGCTTTTTAAAACGATTTACACATATGAGGAACGCGCAGCGCGAGAGAGAGGGAGGGAGGGAGAGAGAAGGAGGGAAGGAGGGAGGGAGAGAGAGAGAGAGAGAGAGAGAGAGAGAGAGATAGAAGAAGAAAAAGGGATGAAGGAGACGGGAAGATAAGAGAGAGGAGAATAGAGGAGGGGATGCTAGGGAAAGGGAGAGAGAGGAATGAGGAAGAAAAGGTAAGAGGAAGGAAAGGGAGAAGAGGAAAGGGGAGAGGATCATAGGAAGGGATGGAAGAGAGGGATAGGGTGATGAAGGGAGAGAGAAGAAATGAGAGGGATAAAGGAAAAGGAGAGGGATAGAGAGAGGGAGAGAGATGGAGAGAGAGAGGGATGGAGAGAGAAAGAGAGAGGGAATGAGAGAGAGAAATGGAGGAGGGAGAGAGAGAGAGAGAGAGATGAGAGAAGAGAAGAAGATGCAGAGAGAGAGAAAAGTGAGGGAGTAGAGAAGGGAGGAGGGAGGGAGGGGGGGAAAAGGTGGGAGAGGGAATAGATATGAAAGAGGAGAGATGGAAATGAGAGGGAGGAGAAAGAGTGAGGGAAATGGAAGGAAAGGGAAAGAAGAGAAATTGATAGAAGAGGGGATGTTGAAGGAGATAATGAGTAGGGAAGAGTAGAGAAAGAGAGAGAGAAAAAGAACGAGAGAGAGAGAGAGATAGAGTGGAGGGGAAGGGGGGGGGGGGGGAGAGGGAGGGAGGGAGAGAGAGAGGGAGAGAGAGAGAGAGAAAGAGAGAGGGGAGAGAGAGAGAGAGAGAGAGAAAGAGAGAGAGAGAGAGAGAGAGAGAGAGAGAGAGAGAGAGAGAGAGATTGATGTATAGTTTGTATGTTTTTGTTCGTTGTCTATCTGTAGAGTAGTTGAGTCTTGGCTTAGCAACGCCTCAGCATGTATTCTTGTAGTTAATTAACTTATCACCGCCCGTGTATCTACCGTCCGTTGTTGCTGCTGTTTAACCTACACCATACACATCACAACCCTTTAAAGCCCTCTTTGATAGTAATTTCTAGTACTTGCGCCTAGCAGTAGAGGTTTGATCATTTACCAAGCCTATGGTAATTTGTATGCTATAACAGGTAATGAGTGTTAATTTTCTCGTTTCCCATATTGTTATAATTCATTATACATTTGAGAGAAAGAGAGAATCCAAACACTTATGTCAGGTGCTAGTATATGATTTTCGTGCTTTTAATTACGAGGTCTAGAAGATTGTGTCGTAAAATGCTTTTGAATTGTAGGTTAAATGCCCCCAATACTGCTATTGTCTAGGTAGAAAAGCACATTTGCTTGAGGACAAGCAAATCCCAAGTGTAGGGGTATTTGATGAGGTGTCATTTTATACATATTTTCGGGATCATTTAACCCCCTAAATCATGCAAATATGCCTAGATTATGTGCTTAATCGTTTGTTTTTGTGTTTTTAGCATTTGGAGGAAATATACGAGACTTGGGCTCAATTGGAGAAGAAACAGACAAGACTACGACTCTACACCAACTCTTTTGAAGGGAATTCCATACAGTAGCTGGAGACGGCGTCGCCAAACCTTGCGAATGCGTCGGAGCATACAAGCGACGATGTCAGATTGTAACCGCCTCAAAAGAAACCCTAGAACATTCGGTGAAGCAATGGCGTCAGGAATTTTGCGCCGCCATCGCGACTTCTTTTTCTATATATACTCGCAGTTTTTAGGGTTTTTAAGTGTGAAACTTTTGGGAACCGAACCCTAATATTAAAATACGCTTTAGCTGCATCTTAGGCTGTTTTTAGGGTGTTAAAAACCCTTTGTATCAGCCTTGACTTCATGTTTTAATCAAATGAGATCTTCTATCTTTTATCATTCAATATGTTTATGTATTGCATGATTAATTATTGTTCTTCACTTCCTTTTAACATGTTAGGCTAGATCTTATTTGTATTTACTTATGATTGCATGAAACTTAGTTTGTAGATCCTTTTAATGTTGCTTCTTGTGATGGATGTGCGCGTTAGGCTTTAGAAACTAGCCACAAGACATTAAATTGGCATAGACGTCTACGAAAACGCGAGCTTATAGAAAGGATACCATCGGTAACAGTCTTCATACTACCTTACCCCTAATATGGTTGATCCCTCTTAAGTGTTTTAATTGCATGTGATATACTCTTAGAGGCCTTGTAATAGTCTTCATACTACATTACTTGTCCGTTTCCATAACGAAATATTACATAGATGACGGGTTCGTGTAATTCGTTCATGACTTAGGAAATACTTACACAGATCGTCATAAGAGTGACAAAGCAACATAATTAGGAGGAGCAAACTAAGGAGTAATGCATGAATAAGTAAATACATTTGTTTTCCATATAACTTATCACCAAAATAGTTTAGATTTTTTTATTATTAGTTTAATTAATTAAAACCAAAACCAACCTCTCAACCAATGATATTTACATGCTTTTATAAAAATATAAAATACAAAAAGAATCTTCTCTCAACCCTTTAGACCTATGTTTGATTTTGTTCGAGCCTTCCCAACCTATTCCCCTAAAGAATGATAACAACCCCCAAGTCTTACCTTACTACACTACAACGGTTAGGTGCTCTGCCTAGGGAGTTGTAAAACTTCTTGTGAAGTCTTACGACGACCGCATCAAGTTTTTGGCACCGCTACGTGGGGAATAGTTAGGTTTCAATCATTGTTTAAATTAGGTCTACTCGCTTGATTCCTATCAAGTGAGAATTTTATTTTCAGTATATTAGCTTTCTTGTAGTATATATTTTTTCGTGTTATTTGTTTGTAACTCATTTTCGTTGACCTCTATGTAAAATGAAAATCCTATCCGCACTTTTGGAGATTACTCCAAACCAAGCTACGAGGGCTATAGAAAAACCATTGAGCTTCCCGTAAGGAACAATGTGGTGCCTTTTCGATCCGACACCATCCGGTTGGTGCAAAACGGATGCTCATTCTACAGAATTCAGTTCGAGGATCCAAATCAACATCTCAAGGATTTATTAAAACTTGTGGACTCACTTGACCTTGATGTTGCAAACTAGAAAAGGACGTGCCTGCGTTTATTTCAATTCTCCCTTCACGATCAAGCTAGCAACTGGATTGAATGTCTTCCAGCAGGATCCATTTCCATATGGGAGGATCTTACTACTCGTTTCCTTGCTCAATTCTTTCCACCGGGAAGGACTACAAAACTCCGCAATGACGACCTGATGTTCCAACAACATCAAGGAGAGTCTCTCTCCGAAGCATGGACTCGTTTCAAGGACTTACTCCAAAAAGTCCCTCATCATGGCATCGACCTTTGGCTCTAAGTCCAAATCTTTTATGACCATGTCAATCCCGCCACAAGACGAACCATCGATCAATCGGCCGGTGGTAAGCTTCGTGACAGAAAAGCCAAAGAATCCTGGGTACTATTAGAGGACCTAGCCCTCTATGACAACGAGAGTTGGAATGACCCAAGGGACTTCGTTAAACCGGTCAAGGCAATCTCTTTGCCTTAAGATGTCCCGAGTACATCCGACCGTCGTCTCATCGAGCTCGAAAATCAAGTCTAACGCTTGATGGAAGCTCATCTTGCTCTTAAGCAACATGTTCAAGTGAACACAGTCACTTCTTCATGTGAGATCTGTAGTGGTCCCCATGACACTCAATACTGCCTGGAAAATCTGGAGCAAGCTTTTATTGATTACGCATCCTCTCGTAACAACGAAATGGGAGGTAAGCAGTTCACTACAAACCAAGGACCAAGAAACTTCAGCGAAGCCACTAATGCTTGGAAAGATAAGCCAAACTTTGACTGGGTACGAGGTTAAACCTTTACAAGTCCACAAATGGCTCGTTCTCCACCTACTCCTCTAGTATCCAAAAGAAGCTTGAGAGAACTCTGAATGACTTTGACTCTCGTTAAGATAGAAGACTATCTAGCCTTGGGACTCAACTCGGGCAACAGCAATTCAATCGTCATTCTAAACAAGAACCCCTCATCCTTTGTCCCAAGCATCCTTGGAGGAACAAAACAAGAACCCCTCATCCTCAAAACGCGTTCATTTCATCAATTCAATCGTCATTCTAAACAAGGAAAGTGAAGAGGAGTTTGATATGTGTTTAATCACATATCAATTTTCTTTATTAAAATGAGCTTAAATGACAAAAAACAAGTAGAAAATACATTGTATTTGTCTGTTTTATTAATTGTGTTATGCAGGTAACGGATATTCACAAAAGGACAAAAAAATAAGGCCAAATGGACAAAAACGAGCACGAGATTGGAAGAGCATGAGAAAATGAAGCCGAAGGCATATTCATCTTTAATGGGCCAACCCATACCCGTTTAATGGGCCAAGTCAGCCCATAAAGATTTATATTATAAAAACCTTAGGCAAAAATATTAGCCTAATATTAATCCATTTCATATTCTAAGTCCAATCCAATAACCTAACTAATCCAGCCCATAACCTAAGCCCAATCCTGATCCAAGTCATATATAAAAAACGCGCTCAAAAGTTATTGTACATCTCTATTTCCTATATTTTTTTACAACTGAAAAGAGTATGTACGGGTAAATCCTAATCTACCACACACACGAATCCATCTAAAAGGCCAACGTGGCAAGTATTACATCATTCACTGACACCTTGGCAATCCCAAGGTGTCCTATTGGCTAATGAGACGTGGAGGATGATCCGAGGGTGCAAAACGATGGATGGGAGTTTGTTATGATTGAAGGGTCAAGATTGAAGCAAATAGACGTTCCTCATGGCCTAGAACCTTCCTCACCAGCTACAAATAGAGGCTGTGAATCACACAGTTATCATCTAGTGTAGGAGTTGTAGTGTAGTTTTAGCTTAATTTCCAGCTTATTGTATTTTCATTAATGTAATTTTGTTTTCAAATCTTGTAATCTCTTTTCAATTAATAAAAGTTCAGTTTCATTTTAAATTTCGTATTAAATCATTGTTTTACTTTAATGCAAATATGGTTTAAATGTATTTAGAAGTAACCTAATAAGCTCAATAAGCTCTTAATTACCTAATAAGCTAATACTTATTCAGTTAAGCTATCTTATAGCCTAACTGAATAAGCAGTTCCACCTAAATCACCTAAAAAGTCACAATAAGCTTAATGTGGAAGATAAGCCAGAAATAGAAGGGCTTATAGGACTATACCAGCTTATGTAAATAAGCTGGAGCTTGTAGATTAAGCTCTTAAGAGCAGTTTAAGTCCTTATTTTGAGCAAAGGACAAGGTATGATCACTTTTACTTTTTAGCTTAATTTCTTTTGTAGCTTATTCAACTGCTTATTCTGTGCTTATAACAGTTGCTTATGTGCTTATTCTATCTTATAGTAGCTTAATGTGTCTAGTTTATAGTTTAGAATAGCTTGATTTGAGTTTTTATGTAAACTGTTGATATGTGCTAAAACACACATCATTTGTACCCCGAAAAATGCTAATAAACGGACTAAAACACTAAAATATGGATAAATATGTTCCAAATATGTTTGTATTGTGTTTTTATGTCTTACAGGTACAAAGGATTGAAAACAAAGTAAAAACGGTAATTTTCGAGTGACTTTCGACGACGTTTTCACATTTATCGAGGCTCTAACGAAGTCATTAATATTCCTCGATCATACCATTAGAAAGAGCATGAAATTACGAGTCTAACGGTGGCAGGTACGAGGTACTGTTCATCCGAGGTGGTAGTACGAGGTGGCAGGGAATGTGAGGTAGCAGTACGAGGTGGCGGCGGCTGACCAATTAGAGCATGACACGTGTCCAAAATACGTGATCCGAGGGTGCCAGGCGTGTGTCAGTTCGAGGTTGTCGTGTGGAGATCCAAGGCAATAATGAGGCGGTTGATGGAGAGCAAAAAGACTATAATACCCTCAGAATTTGCACTAAGACGCGTCAGAATGGCATGAAAGGACGAAAATACCCCCCACACCCCTTGGGCTATATAAGAACAGACGCAGCAGCTCATTTGGGTGTTAGAATTAGTTTATTTTCAAAATAGTAGTAGGTGTAGATTTAGGAGTAGTGTAGTATAATTTTTAGCTTATTGCAAAAGCTTTTATAGCTTATTTAGCTTATTGTAATCAAGATTTTGAGGTTGGTTTTTATTAAATGCTTATTATTTCTTAATGCTTATTTCTTATGCTTATTCTTCTACTCCATTCGAAGCTTTCTGGGCCACGCAGGCTTCTACAGAAGGTTCATAAAAGATTTCTCAGAAGTCGCACGCCCAATGACCCAGATCCTGTGAAAGACGCCCTTTCAACTCTCTGAAAAGTGCATTCAAATGCCATCGACAGAAATGAAACAAGAATTAACGCGGACCCCCATCATGATTAAACCGGATTGGTTATTGCCATTTGAGATCATGTGCGACGCAATTGACTATGTTGTCGGAGCAGTACTAGGGCAAAGGAAAGACAAACACTTTTAGCCTATACACTACGCCAGCAAAACAATGAACGAAGCGCAGGAGAAATGCACAGCAACCAAAAAAGGCTTTTAGCTGTTGTTTTTGCGTTCGACAAGTTTCAGCAGTATTTGGTCCTATCCAAAACTACCGTCTTTATAGATCACTCTGCCTTACGGTATCTCTTCACAAAGCAAGATGCAAAACCATGGCTGATATGGTGGATCTTGCTACTCCAAGAATTTGATATCGAGATACGTGATAAGAAGGGTGTCGAGAACCTCGCAGCCGATCACCTCTCCCGGCTTGAAAACCCCGACCTTGGGAAGCTGACTAAATCAAAAATTAGAGACTTATTCCCTGAAGAACAACTAATGACTATCTCCGATAAAGGTAATGAACCGTGGTATGCCGACTATGCTAACTACCTGGCAAGTTGAGTACTACCCTACCCAACAGGAAAAGCAAAAGTTCTTTAATGATTGAAAGGAATTATTTCTGGGATGAACCATTCTTATTCAAGCAATGCGCGGACCAAATCATACGGAGATGCGTCGCTGGAAATGAGGCAACCTAAATCCTTCGACAATGTCACAACGGCCCATCAGGAGGGCACCATGGTATCGCCACAACTGCGAGGGAAGTCTTCGAAGCCGGATTCTACTGGCCCAACATCTTCCGCGATGCACGCAAATTAGTTCAAGCTTGTGACGCATGTCAACGAGCCGACAATATTTTTTCAAGGGACGAGACACTGTAAAAAAGCATCCACGTTTGCGAAATATTCGACGTTTAAGGAATAGACTTCATGGGGCCAATCCCCTCGTCAAGTGGAAACAAATACATATTAGTAGCTATCGATTATGTGTCTAAATGGGTTGAGGCTCAAGCCTTCCCTGCTAGTGATGCCCGAAATGTAGTGAATTTCCTTAAAAGATTATTCGCCAGATTTGGAATACCAAAGGCCCTGATAAGTGACAGAGGTACCCACTTCTGCAATTACCAGATGGAGCGAGCAATGAAAAGGTATGGGGTAGTCCATCGATTCTCTACCGCGTATCACCCACAAACCAACGGACGGGTCAAAAACACAAACATATCAATTAAGCGTATTGTCGAGAAAAACCATTGGACACAACAGAAAAGAAATGTCACACAAATTGGATGAGTCATTGTGGGCCTTTCAAAACGCGTTAAAGACTCCCTTAGGAATGACCCTATTTAGAATAATTTATGGCAAGGCGTGCCACCTCCTTGTCGAACTCGAGAATAAGGCTTACTGGGCCATCAAGGCCTGTAACATAGATTTAACAAAGGCTGGGGCTAATAGGTTTTTACAGATCAATGAACTGGATGAATTAAGGCTTGATTCCAATGAATCCTCCATATCTTATAAGGAGAGAACCAAAAGGTGGCATGATAAACGAATAAAAACGCAAACCAAATATAAAAAGGGCGATAAGGTGCTGCTCTTTAATTCACGTCTAAGATTGTTCCTAAGAAAGCTGAAATCAAGATGGTATAGGCCGTTTGCAGTAAGCAAAGACATGAAGAATGGAGCAATCGAACTTTACGATGAGGATGGGAATGAATTTATCGTGAATAAACAACGTGTGAAACCAATCAATAAGAAACACGTCAAATTATTGATAAAGATGATATATCACGTCTGAGTGAAGAAGGAGGAGTCACGTAAGTATTAAAGATGATAAAGATAATTATGATAGGGTTTACCTTTCCTTCCAAAATAGTTGGAAGATAGAAAACCCCGTAGCTTATGATATATTATTTCATCACTATTTATAAATATAAATGTAAAGGCTTGAGCTCAATGACAACTAGTCTACAACTAAAAATGATGAATATACACATAATGATTATCCAATCATCCTACTCATGATTATCTAATCATCATAAAATACATGTTGACTAACAAATTATCCAAAAATATATCAACTAATATCAGGAAGATTACCCAATCAAATAGTTTTAGCTGGTCACTAATAGTAAGGACGTGTGACTATGAGTCTAGCTAAAAGACTCTCAAATAAACAAAAGCGCTTTTTGAGAGGCAACCCAATATTTATTTTCCCGCATTTTAGAGTGTCTTGTGTTTTAACTCTTTATTGTTTATTTTTTATGTTTGAATCATTTGTAATCATGCTTTGTTTTGTTTTTAACTTCGTCTTATTAACAATCAAAGGTATTTTGCATCAAATAAGTGTAGGGAAAAATATCCGGTTTATAAGAACCAATTCAAACATATAAATAAATTGTTTAGATTAATTCACGTCAGTTTCGAGTCATATGATTGTAATGATTAATCTGAGGTTCTATGTAGTATTTTACACAAGGAATAACTAATAGAATTGTGTGCAGGAAATTTTTCAAGAAAAACGAATGTGAAATTTTCACAAAGCGTGGAGATACATGTGACTTGGGCTCAATTAGAGAAGAAACGGACAAGACCACGACCCTACACCCCCTAAATCATGCAAATATGCCCATATTATGTGCTTAATCATTTGTTTTTGTGTTTTTAGCACTTGGATGACTTTTGGAGGAAATACACGTGACTTGGGCTCAATTGAAGAAGAAACGAATAAGACCATGACCCTACACCAACTATCTTGAAGAAATTCATACAAAGCATGGAGATGACGTCACAAACTATAAGCGACGGCGTCACAATTACTCAAGAGACGGCGTCATGGATTTTTAGACAGCGTCATAACATAGCTGGCTTAAAGAAACCCTAGAAGACTCTGCAGCATGACGATGTTAGGATCATAAAGTGATGCCGTCACGCGCCTACTTTTCTAATAAATACAAACCGTTATTTTGGGTTTTAGGTAGTAAACTTTTGGGGGACAAACCTATCATTAGTAATTTTTTTTTTTTTTTTGTCGAGATGCAGCTAGTGAAGTTCTATTTTTAGGGTGTTAAAACCTCTTGTATCAACCTTGAACACATGTTTTATTCAAGTGAAATTCATCTATCCCTTTAATCTTTCAATATGTCTATGTGTTGTTTGATTAAACCTTGTTCTTCTCCTTTGTTTAACATGCTAGGCTAGATCCATTAGTATTTACTTATGATTGCATGAAACTTAGTATGTAAATCCTTTTAATTTTACTTCTTGTGATGGATGTGTGCGTTAGGCTTTAGAAAACTAGCCATAAGATATTAAATTGGCATAGACATCTAGGGAAACGCAAGTGTGTAGAAAGGATACCATCGGTAACAGTCTCCATACTACTTTACCCCTAATATGGTTGATCCCTCTTAAGATATTTTAAAAGCATGTAATATACTCTTAGGGGCCTTGTAATATTCCCTCATACTACCTTACTTGTGCGTTGCCTTAACAGAATATTACATAACGGTGGGTTCGTGTAATTCGTTCATGACTTAGGAAATACTTACACAAATCATCACAATGTGACAAAGCAACCATGATTAGGAGGAAACATAATAAAGAGTAGTGCTTGGATTAAGTAAATACGGTCGTTATCATATAGTTATCACCATAAGAGTTTTAGATATAAATAATAAGGTTAAATTAGTTAAAACAACCACACCTCACAAATCCCTGATATAACCTGCTTTCTTGAAAACATAAAAATAATCAAAAAAGAATGCTACTCTTAAACCCCCGTAGACCACCAATAATTTTTGTTTTCGAGCCTTTCCAACCTATTCCCCTAGAGAACATTACAACCCCGAGTCTTACCTTAATACACTACAACGTTTTAGGTCTCTGCCTAGAGAGTTGTAAAACTCTTTTTGAAGTCCTTACAACGACCGCACATCATGTAATCAGCATGTTAGAAATAGAGGACCGATTAGAGAGAGAGAGAACCAGTGATGTGTTGTATGTGTTTGGTGTGTGTTTTTTGTTAATCTGTATGTGTCTATGGACATGTACCCAACACGTGTATGTAATGAAAATGAGAATGACTGAGTAAGATTTTTTTGGGGGGGGTGGTATTAAATAAAAAAGGACGGGCCAATTGGGGTGGGTTAGGCCGAGTAGGACAACGGTTTATGGTGGTTTTACGGGTCAACAATCCAAAGAAGAGGCAGGTGCATAACATGAATTGGATCGGGGCGGATCGGGTGGATCCGGGTCAAACCTTAGCACCATTCCTGAAAAGGAATTAGACGAATTCATAAAGTCTAGTGTTGAGGACCTTGTTCTAATCCTAAGTGAGTCCGATGATACACCCGACAGTGACGAAGAGTGTGATTTGCCTTTTTGTGATAATTCCGTAACTTTCTCTAATCCTCTCATCAATGATAATGATGATTTTACCTCTATTAATGATGAGTTACCTCTTGAGGAGGACATTCAGGAAGAAAATTTTAAAATTTATCTTTTTGAATTCGATGAAGAGTACATCTCTAGTGATGTAAATCCTCTTTTAATGAGGCGATAGAGGACATCGAGTACAAGGATTCTTATGTTTCTAACCTTGATGAGCCTGCTTTACTAGTCACACCTCTTTCCAATGCTAATAAGGATGAGTGTTTCGACCCAAGAGGCGATATTGATGAGATCAATGCTTTTTTAGATATTGATGTTTCCACGGATATTGAGGACGGTTATCATGATTCGGATAGAGATCTTTGAGCTTTTACTTCACCATGATCCGTCTATAAGCATTGTTTCCATTCTCGAGGGATTCATCGATGAACCACCTCTCGAAGAGAATGATGATTTATTTGATCTGTAATCAAAAGAAAATGACTGGAGGAAGATTTTGTACGATGCTCCAATTGATGATTTGATTACCGAGGACAAAGTTTTCGACCCCGGGATTCATGAGAAAAGTTTTTCTCCGACATTTGTGAAGTTAACCTTTGAGGATCGCCATTATTTTTCCATCACATTTGTTATCCGAATATTTCTTCCTTATCTCACTTATTCGGTGGATTCTCCTTTTCTTCTCTCTTCTGAGAATGAGGATACTATTTTTGACCCCGGCATCTCCACTTTTAATTTTTCTTCTCTTAAGCAGGTGGCATATGAAAATCCGATGGTGATTTTTCCATTCTTCTGTTTCAGACCCAAGGACAAAGGAATTCGGGGAGAGTCAAGCTAGAGACTCGCACAAAAACAAGCGCTTCTCGGGAGGCAACCCGTGTCTTTTCTTCTTTCTATTTTCTTGATTAATAAGTGAGTGTGATATTTTATAGCCCAAGTGTGGGGGCGTGCTTCTTTCTATGGTATGTGGTTTCGTTTTTGCAGGATTCCTTAAGATCATGAAGACCCGTGCTTGTTTTCAATCCTCCAATCATCCGGTCTTCGATCTTTTACTTATTTTGGAATCCTCAATCCTGATCATGTATATATATTGTGTTTCCCCTTTCACACTTGGAATTTTTTGCATTTGCCTTTTTCATTCCTAAGTGTGGGGGTAAAACCCGACATTTTTGAACATTGAGGCCAATGTTCCATTCTAAGTGTGGGGGGGATTTCTATCGAAATGTGATCTTACCTGTGCCTTGTTGTGTCCCTCGCAACCCCGTTTTGGCCAAAATTTTAAATTTTTAAGTCTTAATATTTAGTTTATTGTTCATATCTAAAAAAAATTAAAAATATATAAAAAAAATAATTTAAAATTAAAAAAAAAATTAAAAAATTAAAAAATTGTGTGTAGAAAAATAATGAAAAATAAAAGTAGTTAAAAATAATAATAATAATAATAATAATAATAATAATAATAATAATAATAATAATAAGTGTTTTGACACGAATGTAGGCTTTCCGTTGGTGAGAACGAAAAGTAAATTTTGACCCGACCGGTTTTATATCTTTGCTAATCTTTTATACAAGGAGCTATAAAACGCAAGTCTAGCTTAACAAAGTCAAGACTTTGCAAGTTCCCATAATTGATTTTAAATATGCGAAGTTCGATTTATTAGAGTTGAGATTGTTGCCAGTCTATGTGACTTGTTAAAGTGACAATCTTAATTCTTTAGGCTAAGTATTCACGAGTTTCTTTATTAGAAATTTTAAATTGTGAAGAACAAGAGATGATAGAGTAGAGTATAAGTTTTGATGCTAAACATAGAATAGTTGGATTTCTTTAAGGCTCATAAGTGTTAATTGTGGCTTTTTCTCCCATTAGCTTGTTTCACCTTTATATATAATTGTTTAAATAAATAAAGTTTCTTTGGTTTTTGCAATTCTTAGTTTAGATCCTTTCGTAGAAAGTCCATCTGGTGAAATTAAGGTACACATCGAGGTTTTGTCAGTGTTCAACCGAGTTGCAGTCTTCCAAAAAAAGGCACATAAGTGTTATAATAATCCGAGACTGATAAAAGTTTGATGCATCTTGCCGGCTCACAACCGATGTTGCAGCCTTCTAAAAGGTCAAGGAAATTACCGAGGTCGAAATATGTTTGCTGCATCTTGCCGGCTCACAACCGATGTTGCAGCCTTCTAAAGGACCGAGGTTTAATAATGTTGCAATAATAATAAGTATAAAGCCAAATTTCGACTCCGGGGTTATCTAAATAAAGCCTCCGTCTCTGGACTCGTAGTTGAGTTATTGCGGATGAAAATGTGGACCTTATTCTCACTATATCGTCTCTTTAGGAAAGGATTTCAAACTAATTGTGGTCTAAACCGGGTTATTTTATTTAAATAACGACATAATTTATTTGTCACCAAAAATAAAAAAAATCCTTAGAGGAAATTAGGAATAAGGGAGCGAAAAGTTAAGTTTATACTTACACAATTAGCATTTATGAGTAGGAGCATCTAATCTTATATTTAATTTTGATTTCGTTTTAAGCTTAGTTTGGGGATTGTCAAAATCAAGGATGACGAACTCCCGTTCTTTAAGCCTTTTAAATAATGTTATTTAATTCTTATCTTAGTTTTTATTATTATTAAATAAATGGTTAAAACGGGGACGCATTAGAAATAAATGATTTTTGAACCTTTTTAATGGACCTTTTCTCTTCTTGTTTGATTGTGAGGGGTCATAAGTTAGAGGGGGATTTAATTATTTATTTCCGGGCGTGTTTTATTTACATTGCATGTGGGACCATCAATTTCTTATTGTGGGGGAATTTTTGATATGTGCAAAAAGAAACACTTATCATTTATACCATCGGAAAATGCTAATAAACAGACTAAAACACTAAAAATATGGATAAATATTTGCAAAGTAATGTTTTGTATTGTAGGTGTTTTATGTCTTACAGTACAAATGATTGAAAACACAGCAAAAAGACGGTAATTTTTCGGTGTGAACTTTCCGATGATGTTTTTACATTTATCGAGGCTCTAACGAAGTCATTAATATTCCTCGATCATACCATTGGAAAGAGCACGAAATTACGAGTCTAACGGTGGCAGGTACGAGGTACTGTTTGTTGGGAAATATATTGTAAAAGACTTAATACTGGTAGTATAACAGTTAAGTCTGGTAGTATTAGTTAGTTCTGGCAGTACTAAGTTAAGTCTGGCAGTACTATAGTTAGTACTGGTAGAGTGGCAGTACTATAGTTAGTACTGGTTGTTTTAGTTAAGTCTTTTTATTTACAAAATAGTGATAGAATAGTTATCTAAGAGCTATTTTTAGAAAATCCTTATGAAAGGAATATGCATTATCCTTTCACAAAAACGTTTTAGAATAAGTCCTTATAGTTTTTCCTTGGTGAATAAAAAGGAAACCCTACGGCATAGGAGTTTCAAAGATAACAAATAGAATCAATATATCCACAACTAATAGAAATCAAAGCAATATAACGAGTTAGTATTATATTGTGTTCTTCTTAATACTTGTGTTAAGATTCTGCATTAACACTTGATATTCATAGTCAGTGTCTCTCACATAGTTGATTTGGATTTATTCAAGTTAGCTATTGTCTTACAAAGGCTATATAGATCCAACACAAGGACCTACAAGTGGTATAAGAGCCCTTAGAGAGACTCTGAATAAGAAGAATCACAAGATCACAAACAATCACTTTTAGATCTAGAAAAATGTCTCAACCTGCTAATGATGATTACTCTCAACATCTTAGTGATGATGAAGCATCATACCATGAAGATGCATCAGACAGTGGTACTGCAACCAATATACCAAAACAACAACAATAACAAGTCACTCCTACAACAACCACTATTTCAAATATCAAACTCCCAATTCTAAAGAAAGAGGAGTATGATATATGGGTTGGGCTAGGATATGAAGCCTTTGGCCTGAATATATTGATAATGATGTTTGGAAGGTAATTTAGAATGGAAATTCAAAGAAGAGAATCTCAACTGGAAAATATGGTGTTGTTAGAATACTTCCACCAGTATCTCCTGCAGAAATTCATGCTGTTGAAAAGGAAAGGAAGGCAAGAACCATCTTACTCATGGCTATTCCCAAGGAACATCTGAAAAGATTTCATGGAATGGATGATGCAAAAGAAATTTGGGAAGCCATAAGGACTAGGTTTGGTGGTAATGCAAATTCAAAGAAGATGTAGACAGCTGTTTTAAAACAATAGTTTAAAAGAGACTCTTTTTATCAACACCAAGAAGCTGGAAAGCAAGAGAAGAATCAGATGGGATTGCTGACAATGGATGATGGTATTGTCAATTGGGGAGAACACACTGAAGATGAAGAGATAAATCATGCACTCATGGCTATCAGCTCCAGTAGTGAGGTATCTTTGTGTTCTAAAACTTGCATTGATTTATACCATGACCCTTAAAAACATTGTGTGATAACAAAAGAATCAGTTAGTTGATCAGAAGCACAAATACATTGCCTATAAGTCAAGCTGTTAGAAACTAGAAAGCTCAACTTGTTACTTTTCAAAAACAGCAACACTTCTCTAAATGAAAACTTACATTTCAGGCAAATAAAATATATGAAAAAGATGAATAGCTAAAAAATATGGAGAATTAGAATGAAACCTTTAAAAGAAAGGAACAATTGCAGAAAACATAGATTCATGGAAAGATGTCTTCCAAGAAACTTGGAGATTAATAAATTTCTGGCAATGCGTTCAAGTAAAGTAAAATTGGGCTTAGGATATAAATATAATCAAACAATGTGGTTATAATTATGAGGAAGAAATGCTATTTTCTGTTTTTTAATTATAACAGAAGAAGGAACTCAGTTGGGAAACCTTTGTACAGTAGATTTATAAAATCTAATGATTTTAAAGGTGTTCCACATCCCTTAAGTGGAGATTATACTCCCAAACCACAAGAAGAAATTGATGAGTCTTTGTATGTTTATGGTAAAAAGGGATCCCAAGAGCCTGAACCCAGTATATCAGATGACAGATCCGTGAAATTTTGTTTTTTTTTTATTTCTAACCCCTGTTAAACTAATGACAAGCAAGAACTAATGAAACTTCCTCTGGAACATTTGGTTGATCTTGAATCTGAGTATATTCAAGATTAACCTCAAGAAGTGTTATGTTCCCTATAAACCTATTACAACAAATGAAAAAGGTATGTCTGCCCTAAAATCAAAAGAGGTTGAACCTAGTTGTGTCACACACATAAAAACTCCTAGGCAACCAATCAAAGATCAAGAAACACCTAAAGTTAACAGGAAGAATTGGAATAAAATAATGGAAAGCGAACTAGGAGAAGGTTACTCTTTCATCAAGAAAAAGTGTTTTGTTTGTGGCAGCCTAAGTCATTTGATCAAAGATTGTGACTATTATGAAAAGAAAATGGCAAGAGAGGCTGAGTTTAAGAAACAAAGGGTTTTTAATACTGGTAACAGGGTGACAAAACCAGTATGGACTAATGAAAACAGGGTTAATCATGCTAATAAATTTGTTCCTAAACCAGTACAACTGAATGCTGGTAGGCCAAACATTAATTCTGTTAGGCCTAATATTAATACTGGTAGGACAAACATTAATTCTGTTAGGCCTAATATTAATACTGGTAGGACAAACCTTTATTTCAGTTAGGCCTAATATTAATACTGGTAGGGTAAATGTTAATTCTGTCAGGCCTAATGTTAATACTGGTAGGGTAAATGTTAATTCTGTCAAGTCTAATATTAATACTGGTAGGACAAATGTTAATCCTAGAGTTAATACTGGTAGTTCTAATGTTAATACTGTTAGATCTAGATAACCAGTACCTACCAAGACCTCAAACAGCTTTAGTCCGAAAAGACCTCAGGTGAATCAACTTAATCAAAGAAGGCATTTTTCTAAATCTCATTCACCTGTGAGTAGACCCATTGTTAGAAATACAACAAGAATGACTTATTCTCATGTTGTAAAAGGAAATTGGGGAACTGATGTTAAGACCTCAGCAGGTTATAATTGGAGAAAAACAAGACCAAACTCCAATTATGATAGTAGATCCAATTTTGTTAAAACTGTAAATATTAAAGGACCACAAGGCAGACCCAAGCCTGTAAAGGCCTGGGCCCTTACGAGAAACTAAGTTCTCTTTTTAGGTGGTCCAAAATTTTGGTATGGTAAATCCCTAGCTACATTTGAGGGGAGGATTTTTTTTGTTTGTTCTTAGCCTGATCTATGGATAGTGGTTTTGAGAATTGGCAAGCTACAAGGGATTGGAGAATTTTCAGGTGTTGGTTTCATTTCAACACGACAAATGGTAATCAATTCACCATCTTTTATTATGAAGAATTGGCTATTCCCGGGCAAACGGCAACCGGTAAAGAATCATCAAATCCGTTTATGGCTGGTAGTTTGCCAAAAACTATACATTTCTGTGATTCACTTCAAAGTGATGAAGGCAGTTTTGAACTTATTGAATTGATGATTCTTTGTACCAATTTTTCTACCTATGGTTCTAGATTTTGGAGAATACAAAGATCTCTTCAATAAGTGAGATTACAGCTTGAAAAGAAGCAAGGTCCAAGAACTCATAGGTGAAAAGACTATACAAAGTTGGTTTGACTGGCAAGTGAAAAGTCCTCTGGTGATAAAGACAGTTTGGTGATGATGCAATCAAACAGTGGAAGGATTGGATAAGGTGATATTAGTACAGATGCAGAATACATTAATTGATTAAACCTCCAGGGGAGGGATAAATGATATTATTGCTGATGAAGATATTACCCTGATTCCTAAATTAATCATAAAACTGCTTAAGATGTAAAGAAGTGTTTGTAAGATGTAAAGAAGTGTTTTGAAGCATCCTCCTGTAAAGAAGTGTATTGCTTAACCCTACGGCAGTTTGGATGTTAATACTGACAGTGATCCAGTTGCTACTGATAGCATAAGAGTCTCAGTACCTTCTCCAGACAGAGGTAGAAGAGAAGGAAAGGGTCATATGACAGAAGAAGAAGAGACTCAAGCTTCTGGAAAGACAAAAGAATAAATTCTTCAAGAAGAAACAGGACTTGCTGAAGCTATCAGATTTGATGCTTTAGAAAAAGATTTGGAAAAGGAAGAAGTGGCCAAACAAGTTCATTTGGATTCACTTCTAGCTCAAAGGATGGCCGAAGAGCAAGAATTAACAGAGGAACAAAAGAAAAGGAAGGCTCAAGTTCAGTTTGAAGCTCAATCTTATACTGAAGAAGATTGGGACACAATTAGAGCAAAGCTTGAAGCAAATGCAAAATTGAGGGAGAGTGTGCTTGAACAGGATCTTACTGTTGAAGATTATGCAAAAAGGATGATGGAATTGGTAAATCAAAGAAGAAAACACTTTGCAGAGGAAAGAGCTAGAGCAAAAAGGGATAAGCCCATGACTTAAACACAGCTCAGGAACTATATGTCAAACTTTCTAAAGAATCAAGGGACATGAAAGTTGACTCAATTGAAGAAGTTAAATTTTGAAGAAGTTGAATTTTGAAGAAGTGAAAGCTGAATTTGAAAATTGGTTAAGCAATTGGATACCTATGTCCCCATGAACTTTGAAGCAACAAAGGAAAGTTTGAAGAGATTTGGTGAAGAGCTTCAAACTAAAACTGCAAAGAAGCTAAAGTTTGATGATGAAAGTACTCAACCAACAGAGGAGAAAGTCAAAGGCTAGAAAAGGGATTGGTTTGCATACTTCTACAGAACTTGAATCTGGAGAAGTTGATATTACATCTTCAAAGATTGTGAAATGGAAGATTCTTAGACATGGAGGTAAAGGTTATTGTCACCTCATCAGAGCAAATCAAAGGGATTCAGTGTTTGTAAATTTTGGAGGCAAGTATCTTGCATAATATCTCAAGAGATGATTTAGTTGATTTGTATAAAATTGTGTTGCGAAAGACTACTGCTTATGGTCCTGAAGAAGATTTGGAGAGAGCATTTGCTGAAAATCTGAGGATTATGTTTGATCCACCACAAAGTGAAGATACTGTGTGGAGTTTACCTATGCACATTCCTATAGTGAACTGGAGATATTATGATTCATGTAATGTTCACTGTTTGAACTTACATAACACAACAACCATTTATATGTTGGCTGAAAGGTCATATCCCTTGTCAGAAGAAGTGTGCAGAATGATGCTTAAGAAGAAGTTGTTTGCTCAAAATAATGAAGTTAAGAAAAAGCTGGTAAAATCGATTGAGAAGAAAGCTGGGATTAAAGATTAAGTGTTTGAAAGAATTATCAGCATATCTATGGAAGTTGATGAGTTAAAGATTTAGAATGGAGATGAGGAGAACAACACTTGGTGAAGGTGCTTTAGCACTTACACAACAAATGGTTATCAGTCCACCATGTCTAACAGACATAAGGACTGGCTAGTCCAGGAGCAAACGGCTCTTGGTAAAGACTTCTCAAATCCGTTTATGGCTGACAATTTGCCAAAAATTGTATGGTTATCAACTCACCATATCTATGTTTGTAAAGAGTTGGCTAGCCCACAAGTTTATGGATTGTGGTAAAGGCTGTGGAAAAACCATAACTAGTCCATGAGATTATGGCTTATGGTAAAGACAAATTGCAAATCCATATTAGATTTGGTTGACACTTTACCAAAAAGTGGGATGGTACCTCAACTCACCAAGTTTCATGAATAAAGAGTTGATATGGTAATCAATACACTGGTAATTTGTCCTTTTCCTAGTTGCCAAAGGAATGACTAGCCTAGAGCAAACGCTACAGGTAAAGGCATATCAAATCCGTTCATGACTATAATGTGTTTGCCTAAAACCATATGGTATTCAACTCACCAAAGTTTCACTAACTGAGAGTTGAAATATGGTTTTCAAGTCGACCATCTGCTGGACATGCAACTTTCTGGTGGCCAAAAGACTGCAATCTCAATATAATGGCTAACTGAAAGATACATCAATCCATAAAGTTTCAATGATTTCATCTCATCACAGGAGTTAACACACACCTAGAAGTGATGAGAATATTCTGAAACTATATTATTATGTACATATAACTTTAAGTGTTGTTTAAAAGTTATGAAGGGAATAGGTTTGCTGAGATAAAAAAGAGAATATTTAAAGAATTGCGAGCTCAAAATAATTCGAAAAGAGTTTTGTTTTACAACATCCTCAGGAAGCTAAAATTGAAGAACACTTGAAGAAACTTGAAGTTCACAAGTGAAGATCAAGTTAGGGGAGGATTGTTAGGAAAAATATTGTAAAAGACTTAATACTGGTAGTATAACAGTTAAGTCTGGTAGTATTAGTTAGTTCTGGCAGTACTAAGTTAAGTCTGGCAGTACTAAGTTAAGTCTGGCAGTACTATAGTTAGTACTGGTAGAGTGGCAGTACTATAGTTAGTACTGGTGTTATTTAGTTAAGTCTGTTTATGTAACAGAATAGTGATAATAGTTATCATAGAGATATTTTAGAGAAATCTTAGGAAATGGATATGCATTATCCTTTCACACGTTTTGTATAGCCTTTTAGGGTTTTCCTTGGTGTATAAAAGGAACCCTACACGTCGATATATTTTCAGATAAGTCGAATATAATCAATAGTATCCAACCTACATAGAAATCAATAGTCAATATACGAAGTTAGTAATTATA
Source organism: Tanacetum coccineum (assembly GCA_026074375.1). Taxonomy (NCBI): domain Eukaryota; kingdom Viridiplantae; phylum Streptophyta; class Magnoliopsida; order Asterales; family Asteraceae; genus Tanacetum; species Tanacetum coccineum. The sequence goes on along the minus strand of BQNB010026328.1, from coordinate 9,821 downwards.
TTGTGTTCTTCTGTAATACTTTGTGTTAAGATTTTCCCGTAATTAAACACTTGATATTCATAGTTAGTGTCTCTCACATAGTTGATTTGGATTTATCCAAGTTAGCTATTGTCTTACAAAGGCTATATAGATCCAACACAAGGACCTACACTGTGCATCCGAGGTGGCAGGGAATGTTAGGTGGCAGTACGAGGTGGCGGCGGCTGGCCAATAAGAGCATGACACGTGTCCAAAACGCGTGATCCGAGGGTGTGCCAGTCATTTGTCCATTCCAAGGTTGTCGTGTAGGAGATCCAAGGCAATAATGAGGCGGTTGGTGGAGAGCAAAAAGACTAATTATAACCCTCAGAATTTGCACTAAGACGCGTCAGAATGACATGAAAGGACGAAAATACCTCCCACACCCCTTGGGCTATATAAGAACAGACGCAGCAGCTTATTTGGGTGTTAGAGAATTAGTTTATTTTCAAAATAGTAGTAGGTGTAGATTTAGGAGCAGTGTAGTATAATTTTTAGCTTATTGTAAAGCTTTTATAGCTTATTTAGCTATGTGAATGTAAAGAATTTTGATCTTATTATAGAAGATGTTAGGTTGGTTTTTACTAGATGCTTATTTATTTCTAATGCTTATTCTTCTACCCATTCCTTCTTTGCATATTCCAAATAACTCCATGCTTATAGCTTATTTTTGGATCCATCTCGCTTAACTTATATTCTAATAAGCTACTTCCATAGCTTATTTAGACTAACTTATTTTATATTGTTTTCGATTTAGAGCTTTTCGACTGAGCTTATTTTAGCTTATTTTTCGATTGCTTATTTTTATTCAAGCTTATTTTTTTTCTTTATATAGATCTAATCCTTAATCATACCCTATCCAAGTTCACTTGATTGAACACCATAGTTTCGGTAGATTTAGATCTAAAGTTTTTATCTTTTATTAGCTTATTTGTCTTTAGAATAAATTAATAAAATACACTTTTTCCTAACTCATCTTTTCTCTTTTCTGTCTTTAACTTTCAAAAGTACTTATTGTTTGATTAAGCTCGATTCGAAAGCTAAAAAGTGGTTCATGATTCTTCCTACACGACTTATTCATTAAGTCTTGAGTACCTTATCTTCAGAACTTATTATTTTGCTATTTAGTCATAAAGTTCCTAAAACTTTACTAGTTTTTCTTATAGCTTATTAAGCTAGAGCTTATTTCGAAGGATACTTGTAGCTTATTTGAGAAGTAGCTTATTTATAAGCTTATATTCTTCATCCTTTCTTCGAAAAAGCCTTGATAGTTTTTTTAGCTTATTCTAGTTTTTATTTCAAAAGTAGTTTTTTTAGATTTAATCTAGTTTTATTTTTACAAAAATTAATTTTCAAAATAGCTTATTTTTCTAAAAAAGTTTTCACATCTTATTAGCTTATTTTGTCTAATTTTCATGTCTTATTTCTTATTCCATCCTTTTACATCTAAGGCCGGAGCTTAAGGTACCTTATAAGGTTGATAAATAGATAAAGTTTTGATCTTTGTGGTTTTTATGAAAGTAATTAGTAGATAAAGTTGACACCTTTATTTGCTAATTAGTGAAGTAGAAGCTTTTTAATGAAATGATAAGCCTTTTTTTTTTATTAAAGTTTTGTAAGATCGGTTGGTTTTAATATTCAATATCGTTATTCTTCATTTCGGGTTCTATTTTCTAATCTCTTTTCAATACTTAGAATAGTTTTATTTTATCGTTCCATGATATATTCACGTTTTATTTTATCGTTCCATGATATATTAGTGTAGATTTATTTTTGTCGTAAAATGCCATGTTTGTTAAATTAAATTTTATTATGAGTAGCGAGTAAATTACTTGTGTTTGCTAAGTGATTAGTGATTTGGAATTTAAGTGCGGTTTTAAAAAGGTTTAAAAAATTAATAGTCATTAGAATTTTCCAATTTACATACCGTCATTTACTTTTAATGCAATTTAAATACTTATTGTAGAAACCTGATTGTAGGCTTCATAGATCGTTTTGCCCATCTAGGATATCATAACATTGATCACGCAGCGGAATAACAAATAAGAACAACAATGTTATGAACAAGGTTTTATTCATAAACTAACTAATACATATAGATGTTGATCATTCATCTATTACTATGCTAACTAATATACACACACGTGTGTTCTTCTATTAGACTCTCATTGGAGAGATCTAACTATGATGGATAATTAAACTACATACCTTAGACCTCCTTTTATAGTATAAGGAGTCAAGGTTTACATGGAAACTAATAAAGATAATAATGATAAAATTAATTATCTTTGACCAAATCTTGTTCTTGTTCTTATCTTTGACCAATTAATTATCTTTGACCAAATCTTGTTCTTGTTCTTATCTTTGACCAAATCATTATCTTTATCTTTGACCAAATCTGAGAGAATCTTCCAATTCTTATCTTTTGAAGACTTCTACAATGACGACTTTGGTCCTTCTTGTTTCATTCATTATTTTGTCTTTATCAACTCAAATATAATTCCTAACACTTGTCATTTATTTTAAAAAGCATTTTACTTTACTTGTTATTTAATTTCTTGAAACTTGTTTTTTAGGACTTTAATTCGTTAAACCTAAGCCCGCACTTAAGGAACATTTCACGTCACTTAGCAAGCATATTTGTCATTTATATCTTTTAAATCAGTTTAGTTTAATCTTTTAGTTTTTAATTTTAGAATTAATGTTAGTTTAAAAATAGTTTAAAACCAAATCCAAAATATTTGTCATTCAAGCACCAAACGAAACATTCTCATGAATTTCAATTCATCTCTCGCCGTGGAAACGACACTCGAAAGATAGACTATTATTTTTCCTAAAGTAATTGTCTTATCTAACGGGATACTCTCTATACTATTACTATTTGATATTATTATTTAGTTATATATTTATTATATATATACTATATATTAATTATCGAATCAACTGTCCATTTAGAGTTAAAAATAAAAGTTAGTACTGCTCTATAGTTTAGCTTATGGTAAAATGCTTATTCTTCTTAGGATTTAGCTTATTTCTCCTTATTAATCTTAGAACTTAATCTGTTTTCTTATTTTGAAGCTTACCAAGGTTTGTCTTAGCTTTAAATTAGTTTTTCAAGTTTTAAAGGGGTGTTTGGGTTAAGGACTTAAATATGATGAAATGGAGTGTAATATGTTTTTGGTACTCAAATCAGTTTTCATAAACTCTTATTTAGTCTAAATTCTAGTTCTAATAAGTTTAAAACAAGTTTTGATAAGTTTGGTGGTTTATTTCATCAAAAAGTCATATCTGTTAGTCCAAAGGATTTTCAAACTGCTTATTTGTGTGATTCTTCTTAAAGTGTGTTTTTAATGCTCAAATTTGGTTGCATTGGAATCGATTTACATCTGTTTTGAGTTATTTTACTTTGGGATAGCCTTTTAAATATTTTAGTCCAAAAATCAATCAAGTAATGTTAGCTTTTAAAAGTGTGGTATTGCAAATTAATTGTTGACAGATAGCTTATCTTTGATTTCATTTTGCTTAATATAAACTGTTGTCAATCTGTTTTGAGTTTTTATTTGGTAAAAATAGTTTTTGAGTCTTAATTTTAAGTTGCAAGTTGTCATTTCAACACAAAAATTCCAAAAAAATGAGTAGAGTAAACTGTCATTTTCATCTTTCTTTTCTAGCTTATTTCTTTAACCATTTGCTTACTCGAGCTATCAGTATTATTTGATGTCTATCTTTATCTGTTTTCACCTTTTAAGCTTATTCTTAATGCTTATTAGTTTAAAATCTTAGCTTAAAAAATTGGTAAAAGTCCTTTAAAAGCCATTTTGAGTCAACTGTCTTGTTCCTTTTAAATGCTTTTCAGCTTATTGGATTTGCTAATTTCTAGTCATTAGTGCATATTAAGTCTAGGTCTAGGTCTGTTTCTAGCTTATTGGTCTTCTAATTAGCTTATTAGTCTTATCAGTGCTTATTGAGTCTAACATTTTTTAGGAACCAAGTGCTTCTAGCAATCTGTCACTTTTGATTGTCTTTTTCTAGCTTAATAATAAGTTCTGGCCTTAAAACATTTATTAAAATTGCTTATTTCTACTTAATCTTTAGATTTTCCAAAAAGAAAAAAAAATTGTTTTACAAAAAGGGACAGTCACAGGACTCGAACCTGTGACCTCCCTCTCAACACACACACTCCTTAACCAACTGCCATTGGGTCTTTTTCAGTTAAACTATTGTTCCATTTGTTTCTTATATGCAAGTTTAGTTTTTAGCTTATTTTGCTTATTGAATTTTAGCAGCTTATTGGTAATAGCTTATTGAGTCGTTTTTCTTTGTAAACCTCAGAATTAGTATCTAGTATTTTTATAAATTTTCTCAAACTTTTAGGATCAAATTTAGTATATTTTTATTTAATTTTTAGTCTTATTTAGTTTTAAAAATAGTTTTAAATAGTTTAAAAATTTATAAAAAAATATTTTCTGATATTAAAAATTAGTTTAATACATTTTAGTTTAAGGAATTTAAATTTTGAGTTTTTAGAGTTTTAATTTTTTAATTTTTGGTTAATTAGTTACTTTTAGTTATTAAATGATTTAAATGTTTTTAGGATTTTAAATTGCCTTAATTCCTAGATTAGCGTGCCTTTATGTGCTTTCCCTTTGCGTTATTAGATTTAGAATCCAAAATCCAAAATTTTGATTATTCAAGCACCCGATCACGAACCGAAACAAGATTTTCAATATTCACGCTTCGTTGGGAAAACGACTCGGGAACGATTTGAACTTTATCATTTCCCAAGGGTTATTTTCTCATCAATACTTTTCGGAAATATATTTTATTAGTGATTAGCTTATTACTCTTTCACAAGAGTAATTTGCCGATTTGCTTATATATATATATATATATATATAATTATGACAGGTCATATATAAATATATACTAAAAAAACGTAATAACCAATATTTGGCGCTCGTTGCCGGGGAATGTTAAACGATTATACGCGTCGAAGTTGAAGATTTGCATTGGAAGAACCCTTCCCCGTGAAGTTATCGTATTTTTTGTGAATATAAATTTTACATTTCTTTATTATTTTTCATTTTCTTTTATATAAAACTATAAAACTATAAAATACAAAAATATTTTATTTTTCTCGATTTATTTTGTGGATTTATTTTCTATCATAAAGTATTTAAAATTCCAAAAAAATTGAAAAACAACAAAAGAAACCGTGTTGTCAATTGTTAAATCGGCTTCACCATTATATAAAAAAAAACACTATAAGAGAGGTATAAGAAGGGTTGATCCTACGAACTTCGACCCAAAAGGAGAAAGTTTTTAAAAGGCTTCGCACTTAACCGCTCCTCTGTTTCTTTGTGCGTTTTCTAGAGAGCTACTGTGCACCTTTGACTATCGGTTAAAAAAATATTTTTCAAGATTTATTTCTCTTATTTTGTTTTTTAGTGCATGCACATCCGCTCTTCATTGAATTTAATTATTGAATCTTCCACGATTCCGAAGCGATGTAATCGTAAACATTCCAAGAAAATAGTCGAACCCGCACTTCGAACTATTGTAGAGACTCCCGTTGCTACTATGGCGGATATACGTACTATGTCGGAGCTACTCCAAGTACCCACCAAGGATTACGGAGATGCAATTGTTATTCCCGCTATACTTGCCGAAACTTTTGAGTTAAAAGTCAGGTTACTTTCGCAAGTAACTTCGAGTCAATTTCATGGTTTTGAGAGGGACGATCCCCATTCTCATATTCATTGGTTTAACAAGATCACTTCTACGCTTAAGTACAAGAATGTTCCACATGACGCTATGTTAGAAATACAAAAAAGTGTCGGTCACTACAAATATAATTAGTCATAGCTCGTAGTAAGTTGTTAAGTTAAGTTAGAAAGCTAACCGGGCCAAAGGCCCATGGACAAGCCCACTTAGGGTCCATGGCGGCTTCTCCTTGAATAAAGGACCTTGTACGTTTCATCAACTCATCGAAGGTTTGGGGAACCCTATCATTCAACCTTTTGATAAGTTCTCGGTTATTTATTCCATTCATAAACCCTGAGATCTTGAGAATTTCGGGGCATGCCTTGACGTGTATGCATTCATCCTTATAGCGCTCTACATAGGCGCTTGTGGACTCACCTTGGCGCTGTTTTACCCTGGCAAGCTCGACAGGGTTCTTGGCACACTTCTTCCTTTGAGTAAAATTTAAGCGGAATGCCCTCCGCAACTCTTCAAACCCATCAATGCTTCTGCGTGGTAGTTTGCTGAACCAGTTCCGCGCGTTTCCTACTAACGTGGAATTGAACATGTGGCACCACACGGGTTGTGGCCAATTTTCAATAGTGGCTGTAACACCCCCAAAAATCACTTACAGCGCAGCGGAATACCAAATGGGGTGTTACTTCGTAATACACAACAATAGATACAAGGGAACGACCTCTAGGTGTCGTTTGAATAATAACATTTGTTAATTCAATAAAAATCTGAATATAATTTAATACATTTTGTCCCCTAATTTGCATCACACAAGAAAAGCTTGAATGTAAAGACTCCAATCAGCATCAAAAGACCAAACATATAATCCCTGAGAAAAACCATGCTTACAAGTGTCAACATTAAAGTTGTGTGAGTTCATAGAATTTAGTTTAAATATGAATTTAATCCACTGTATATCCACAGTACTATGTAAAAATACCCCTAAGATTTATAAAGAATGCATAACCCATTTTATATCACCAAAAGATACACATCTTATTCCCAAAGATATGTATAAAGAATGCATGACAATGTAATGTCCACCAAAATGTTCCCAAGTATGTAAGTGTTGGGGGGCCCTGTAATATCCCCAACAAATGATACGACAATGTTATAAAAACGAATTCTTTTACCTGGTGATAGCAAAACCACCCGAACGGGGGTTGTCAATCCCGAATCATCTATAATGTTTCGTTACCCAGGAGGATCGCTAATCAACCCCGAACAGGTATCCACATCCGAATAACTATTTCATAACATTCGCATGCTCACAACCTCCAAGTGATTTACGAGTTCAATTACTCTGTGACCGTAGACTTGTATGTACCCAAATTTGGGACAGGGGATACCAAATAATGCTTATATGTATATCTCCGTTACCGTGTCCCACCAAGAACACCTCGGGCATTAATGTAAAGCGTATATACTACCCGTTACCTGTGTCCCCTCCAAGAACACCCGGGCAGTAATGTAAAAATATGTACTCCCGTTACCGGTGTCCCCTCCAAGAATACCCGGGCAGTAATTATTAGCTATCATATTCCAATTAGCCTAAGCAAATCGAAATTATTTCAATTGTAAATGTAAGCATTTGTGACCAAAAATGAAGCAATAATGTATTCCATAGCGAGCTATGCAAATAAGTATGTAAACAATTTTGTAAACAATCCTGTAAATGTCATAGTAAACATAGCATGTTCTCACACCACAATATATATGTAAAACCAGTAAAACATATGGGGTTATAAACCTCACCAAAATCCTTTAAAACAATCACATAGACAAAAGATAACCAAGTAAATAGGATTTAGTAGACAACATGTATCCCCCTCGCGGGTTATAAAACATTCAAATATTGAAAAAAGCGAGGCTATGAACTCACATTGAATAAAGACCACGCGCATTAATCCAATAAATCACAACTGAATCTGCAACGATCTCGACCACGAGACCATATAATGTCCGTTCTATTATAATACACCGTACTAAATATTATCAACGATGCGTACATCGTTACCACGAAATCATACATATTTTTATATGAATGAAGTCATATATACATGTGATGAGAAATCCACTTGCGCGTTCTAAAACCAAAACCCTGAGTATATTTTGAATATATACTATTTTCTGTCCAATATAACTTATCTCTAATATCTAAAGCTGATAAGCCTCGCGGCAAAGTAAAATGCCATTACGAACAACTTTCGTGTTTCGCCGGAAGGCTGAAACGGACTCGAAAGTGATCAAATCATTTAATTAATAAATCTGTCATTTTTAATATTTATTAAAAATAACCTATTTTATAACTAAAGTGTATATTCTGATTTCGATCCAGTTTCTTCGTTATTGGGAGTTAAAAGTCCCGTTTTATGTCTAAACATCCGGAAAAATATAATTTGTTATCTTTTGTAAACCAAAGTATAATTTATCAACATCTCGATTCCCGAATCTTATGTTCGATTTTCTGTTTTATATTATCTGTTTCATAAAGGCACTAAAGTCCATTTTTAGTCCAAGTCTCGTCTCAAATATGTCCAATATCACTTATACATTAATATCAGTCTCGTTTCAATATTCATATCGTATTTTACTTAGACCGCGCAATTTAATATTTTTCATCACATTATATATATATCAATTAAATGAAACAATTTAATATATTTTCGCGTTAACTTAAACTCACTTTATTTCTGGTGTCAACACACAACTTGACGCACCCCGGCTGATGGACAGCCAAACGCACCCTTGTGCGTGGCTGTTAAGCCAAACGCACCCTTAGGCTATTTTGACAGCCAAACGCACCCTTGTGGTTGTTAACCCTTAACCAACCAAACGCTCTCGACGCCCCCAGCTGTCACACAGCCAACCCGACATCAAACACCCTTGTGGGCTGTTTAAACACATATCCCAAACGCCCCTTGGTGGTGGCTGTTAAGCCAAACGCACCCTTACGTGGGTGGCTGCCACCACCAAACACACCCCATGTGTGTTATTCAACAAACCAAACACGCCCTAGGTGGTCACAACCTAACCCGACATCCCCTCCCCTTGGCTGCCCCGGCTGTCCCGGCTGCCACCCCGACCTAAACCAACAAACAAACACCCCTCTTGCTTTTATAACCCAACACGAACACTCCTTTTTCGGGTGGGCTGTCACCGAGACGAACACCCTTGTGGTGTTTGTACCCGGGACCCAAACGCACCATTTTTGTTACAAACCAACCCGACAACCCTACCGTCCCACAGCCCGACCCAACTGTCCCACAGCCCGACCCGACACCCCCCCCTTCCCCGGCTGACCCCGCTTTTCGGCTGACCACCCCACCCCCCGGCTATTTATATAGCCGAACCAAACATACCCCGGCTTAGAACAAAACCAACCCAAACAACCCGACCCGACACCCCCTCCCCCACTGCTGCTGTTGACCCGCGAACCGCAACCAAACCCACCCGCACCCTTTTTATTTATTGTTACAAACCACCCGCACCCTTGGGGGCCGTGGCTGTTGGTGATGATGATGATGATGATGATGGTGTTATGGTGATGGTGTTGAGGGTTGTGGTAGGCTGTCGCTGTGGCTGCCGGATGAGGAGGGAATACGGCGCGTGAAGGAGAGTGTATATGGGGATCGGGTAGATCGTTAGGTGGGGAGTAATTTTGGTCTTCGCCGGATATGTCCGCCGGAAAACTTTTCCGGCGGCGGCGCAAGGTGGCCGGCGGTGGGAGAGTGGTGGCCGGATAATTTGGGGAAGAAGAGGAGGTGAGAGAGAGAGTTATAAAAGAAAAAGAGTGTGTGTGTATATTTAGATGGAAATGAAAAGATGTATATAAAAAAATATATATATTAAAACTTTATATTAGAAGTGACAATTTGAAATAGTTGAGGGACCAAATGTGTAACTTATTTGGTATAGTTTTTATAAGAATGGTTCGGGACTCATTTGAGCGACTTAACGAACGATTCAAATCTTGAAACTTGCGCCATTGTTTTCCGAATCATTTTTCTGATAAAAATGAGTATTTACTTGATAATGTTTCATAA